>JAZHYW010015195.1:0-12482 GCA_037355805.1 Ixodes ricinus
TTTAAGTGGGAGTACCCTTATCTGTTCTCCCTACGCGCTATCTGTGCATGCGAGACTCTCTCCCTCCTAAAAACTGTATAAATAGAACCGCATTTTTCTTGTAACCCTATTCCTGAGAGAAGACCTGTCTCAGGTCGAAACGTCCAATAAAATCCTCCTGGTCCGTTTTCTACCGTCACCCTGCATATATATATATATATATATATATATATATATATATATATATATATATACAACAGGCATGGTGGCGGGGGGCCGAGGTGTGAATTTATAACTGCGAGGAAAAGCAAAACCCTGATGAAAACAACAGCAATGGGGGGTTTATTCTTCTGACGTTTCGACCGCAGTCCGGCCTTCGTCAGGAAGACTGACGAAGGCCGGACTCCGAGCCGAAACGTCGAAGAATAAACCACTCTCGATCATCGGTTCTGTTTCTCTCACATATATATATATACTTTTCTATCTATATATATATATATATATATATATATATATATATATACGACATTATTCGCTGATGATTGCGTTATTTAGCGGAAAATTAATACACCTAGAATGATCACACCATTGTCCAAGACATTTTATATACGATATCATCATAGTGATCCCTGTGGCAGATGAACCTTAACACTCGACAATGCAAACAAATGTCCGTAACTAAATCCTTCACTAAAACACTAACCCAATACTCACTAATTCCACAACCACTAGAACACTCATCGTCGTACAAGTATTTGGGCGTGTATTTTAAAGACACATTATCATGGAACGAGCACATCGAGCAAATAACAAATAGCGCAGTAAAAACGCTTGGTTTCATTAGACGAACATTATATCTAGCTCCCATTGAAACAAAATTACTCCCGTACAAAACGTTTATCCTCCCAAAATTAGAATATGCAAGCATAATTTGGAATACACACCTAAATTACCTAATCTCGAGGCTCGAATCTTCAAAACAAAGCAGCCAGATTTATATGCAGTGATTATTCATCCGAAACTAGTGTCTCCGCTTTAAAAGCTAAGATAAATATTGCCGCCGTAGAAAAAAATCCGAAAAATTGCCTGATTGTGTTTAATATCAAGATGTATATTACTCAGATTCCGATTTTCAATCTACTTACTGCCGGGCTGCCAATTTTATATCATTCAGATGAGATCATTCCTGCAAGATTGAACCATTTCAGTGCTGTACTAACACTTCCTTTTCTCTCCTTAGTCCCACTCCTCGAGCGTCGTAGGCTCGTCTGCGCCCTGATCTTGTCCAGAGCATCATTTCTGTGATGCTCGAGGCCCTTACACGCGGGCACTCCTCAGCACAGGAAAGCCATCCTCGACTCCTTGATACAGTATATCAGGGAGTCGGATGTACATAGCCTCATCTAAGACGTCGCTACCATCATCATGAAATCCCCCTCACTCCTCACAACCCTTCCCCTCCCGTCTCAGGAGCACAACCCCATAGCAGGTCAACCCCTCATCAAATAAAAGCATGCACTCTCTCTCTCTCTCTCTCAGTACTTTGTATCACTGACTGGAACAAACTACCCGACCAAATTGTAACTGAGCGATAGCCCATTTCACTTAAAAACAAGTGCATCAATTTGTGTAACAGTGAACCTTGATTTGTAAAACTACATCATAACAATAACATGCTAATAAGTGTTTTTTTCTCTTTGTGTGTGATTTTTACTTGTTGATGTCTATTTTTTATGTTCGACTTTCTTGCATTTTATTTTTGAATCCCCCCTCATATAATGTAACTTCGGATGCCTTTGAGGTGAATAAAATGAAATGAAATGAATACTTCTGCATCATTTACCCGATTGCTACTGTAGTTAATTTTATCTGGTCCCACCTCTTCGATTATTGCCATTTCATAGCAATTCTTTTTTTATACAACTCCCATGTCATTCAGAGATAATTACGCCTCACATTTTATCGCTTAAAAATAACATATCTGTCTCAAGATATCACTTCCTTCTATTTCACTACAATAATTGTAGGTTATAATTTTCCTGCGTTCTAAAATTTGTTCTTTAGATCACTCGGCGTTCACAGCTCTCATGTTAGCTCATAAAAAATAAATAGTGCGAAAACCGGCGTTTCTACGACCTTAAAGCGACGCGCGACGCCTTCAGCTCAGCTCTAAAGCGCGGCGCACGTCAGCCTGCTGCCGTGACGTCAGACGAGGTGTGTTCTGGCCTTCTCCTCTAGGTGGTGTTGGCGCGGCTCGCTGGGCTCGTCTCTCGCCTGTTCTCGGCTGCCGGCCTCCATGTTTCATAAGGGACACGCTCAACCGTGTTTCGCGGAAGGCAGACACGGTGTAGCGTGATAAGTTTACACGGCACCGCGTGTGTAGACGAATAACACACATGGATGCGTGTAAAATGGACATGTTTTGTCGTGTCCGCTCTGGGACAACGGTTTACACGTCTGGGGTGTTATTTTTGCTGACAGTGTACTGATGAGGGCCAGCGACTTTCACGAGAGTTTTCGATCACTCTCCGCTTTCACCTAGCGGATATCGGGAGTAGGAAGTTCATTGATTGATTTTAAGACTATTCATGTGGTGCGTTAATTGCGACATTTATTTTTGCCGTTTACTCTGAATGTTGTGCTAGAGTAACTCGGGAAAAATTAAAAAAAATGCCTGCTTTAATATTTCTTACGTATATATTCCTTTTAGAACACAGACTTGCACGGTAACCCACTTCAACATGCTTGTGATTGTCATCGAGGGTGATTATAGTACTATTTAAGTAATAACTAAAAATTACCTCACTTTAAAAGGGTTGCCGTCTTCATATATCTGCAGGCGTGACTACGTGAGAGTTTAAAATGGGCATGCAATATACTATTTATGACATAGTAAAAAAAAGATGTGTTGTTTTAACGTCTTTCCTGTTCTATGACCGGAGAATAATCAAATAACGAATTTGTCGATTGATTAGTCTATTAAAGGGTGGTGATCAGTCGGGTTAATTAACGTAATTTGTTAATGAGGCCTCAGCTCTAATCGTTATTCAACGTTTTCATGAAAGCAATGTATTGTGCGAGATAACAAAAATATGTAGGAACAAAGGTTCTTCAAACCACAGCACTAAGATTACGGAAGCATCCAACTTAATATTTATCGCTTTGCGAAATTCCACGCGTGTGAAACGATACAAGACAACCTTTAGTAAGAAGAAACGAGAAGAAAAACATCAAGCATTTAATAAGGAGGGTCTAGCTCAGCCGGAAACGGGCTGGCGTCGTCCAGATCCATGCTTCTGAACGTGGGCCCATAGCAGACGACGCACGGCGGTATGCTGCGGGCACTGCCCGTGCCGCATATAAGAAGGGCCGCGTTTGGGCGCCGCCTGGCGGTAGGTTCTTCCAGATCGAGTGGTCGAGGTGTTACCCAAAGTGCTCCTCCCAGCAATAGAAGAAGTAATAAACTTGTGGTGGATACAGCAACGCTCGCGTAGTAGAGAACTCACCGGCATTGCGTTACCCTGGGCAGAAGAGCCTACCTGGGTAGTAAATGAGCTACGGTAATTAAATTTCTATAATTCACTTACTTTTTAGTAATTGGTAATTTTGCGTTCTACTACGTTTTATTAATATTAACTCGCAGCAAAAATTCGGGCAGAACCAACTAGGTCGCGTGGTCTAATTACGCGATTAGCTGCAGACAATATTGAAAGATCCGCGGCAGGTCTCGTGTCGATTTTTGCACTAAATTTAGCGTGGAAACTGAATTGTTTTTAGGTTATGTAACATCGAGTCATGTGACGTCATTTTTACCACTAACTTTTAGCGTGGAAATTGAATTTTTGTATAGGTCATGTGATACGAAGTCATGTGACATCATTTTCCCCGTTAATTTGAGCAGGGAAACTTGATTTTTGTTTAGGTCCTGTGACGTCAATTTTGTGCAGCGTCACCTGCACAAAAAGAGTACCAGACCAATTTCGTTCTGTGCACAGAAGGGGTAGTGTATTCCTTTCACCTCTCCCCTGTGGGAAACGATATATCGAACAGACTGGGAGATGTTTAAACGATCAACTTCGGGAGCACAACAACAACATATCTAGAGCCAACTCAGGACATTTAGGTCTACATTGCCGTGCCTGCGGATGTGCAGCACATCTAGATGGGTGTACAGTGCTTGGCAGAAGTGGTAGCCAACTGACTAAGATAGTGGAAGCGGAACATATTGCCTGGTATGACGATAAATTTGTTAGCACTCCATCGCCCACTTTATCAAGAAAAGGACTGGCTTACCTTTTACTATAGAATGAACGCACAATATCGTCATTTCATGGGACGTTGAAGAGAAACAAATGCCAATTTTCACGATCTATCGCAAAGGCGTAGAGGAAAGAAGTGCAAGAAACAGACTTAGTTGTGAGTCAACGCTGTGTGTTTGTTTTGTCTGCTGTAATTGTGTTACTATATGTGATTGGTTTTGTGGTCTGTGGTGACTTGAGTTTGTGTGTAACTCCGTACCATCGCTGTTATTTTGAGACATGGATAACCAACTCGCCCGAGCCGCCGTTTTTTCATCAAGCTTTGCATTCCTCGCGGTGAGGAGATTTAAATGCGACGCATACAGGGGACACGAGCTTCTGCGAACACGAGCATTCGGTTTGGGCTCGTGATACTCGATGCCTCGACATGCATTCGGGTAGTGGCTCGTGCTCAATCACTGCTATGACGGGAGTAGCCAGAACGCTAATAATGTGTGGAACTCAGCGCGCGCCCTGCGCTTTGCCAACTCCAGTGCGTGACTATGGTAAACATTGGCTGCATATAATCGGCTCCAGACCACACGGCCGCCTGTTCTGCTGCGAGTTGAGGGGTGAACGCTGCTCGTTTCTCTGTAATAATGTCTGCGACTATCATTTTACAAAGAAACAACAAACGTGTTTGGCATATGTCAAGAAATGTCAGCAGAATACTTCTAAGTGGTTTGTACTCAAAGTGCAAAAGCTGTTGCATCGCCCCTTTCACGTCGAGAAAGCTGTCACCGAAGAGAGCGGTGTGCCACCAAGGGACAATCTCAGTTTCTTCACGAGTGGGAAGCACACGGACGCGGAGTTCCTGGCAAAGTACGATTCTGATTCCTTTTAAACTTTCCGAGCAAACAACATAGTCTTCGTCATGCGGAACGAAGTCTTCGAAGCCAGGTTTACGTGGACAAAAGGAAATAATAGCGGAAAAATTTTGTGCATTGGTTTAAAAGACTTAGGAGAGAACAAAGTACTAAATGAGTTTGTGAGTTCAGCGTGGTGTGTATGTTGTTGTAATTGAATCCAGTTTTTATGTGTTTGCTTCAAGTAAACTTTTACTCAAATAGCATTTAATTAAATTACTTTTTTCGTTGAGAGAATATTTATTTCAATTCAAATAGCTCCCAAACTAAAGTGTCCTCGGTCGCAATATGCTTTTTCAAAACATGACATGTTGGCGTTCAATTTCCCAAAATTAGAGAAAAAGGCATTAGAAGAGTAAGTAGTTTATTTACATTACGCCGCGAAATACAATATAGCCAGGAAGCAGTTTCTCGTTTGCAAGCCACGCTGTATACATTGCTTGAACAAATGCCGCAAGTATATTTTTAGTCAGTGAACATACTTTATTCACAAAAATACATCAATCAATCAATACAAGAGACACTTTTGGCGCTTAAGCCGTAAGCCGTAACGTAACAAAAGAAAAGTAGTGAAGGTGCGAAAAGTCTTTTACTAGCTGCGAATTCTACTGGTCTTTTTGGAGCAGATGCGAGATACAGCTCAGTCATGGACCGCGTTCTCCATGACAGAGCACGTAATACGCGCGGAGCTGCTCCACATATGCTCCACACAGTTACCAGTGAAAAGCAACATGGGACGTCGAGCGAGACGCCGGTGCACATGAGGGCCGGCCATCTCACCGCCGCGTACCGTGCTTTCAAAAGCACGGGTCGCGATGTGTTTCTGCAACATAACAAAAATTGAACAAACACGGCGCAACCTTTTTTATTCGAGGTGTGCCTCGCAGGCTCAACAAAATACAAAAAAAAAGATAAGCTGTGCCAGGATTACGTCGACTTCAACGGTACACGATCATAACAAGAGCACAAATCCTGTCAGCTATCCTATTTGCTACAGTGACAAGAGCACTCATATACTATATTTTTGGCCGCGATATGCAACAGCAAAGACATTATCTTCAAATTAGCGTTCGAAGTAAGCCTTCAATGCGGCCGACGGGAAAACCCGACTTCCTTCGCCTTGCACCAGGAGCGGAGATAAGGGTTTTTCCGTAGCGGCGACGACACCCCACGAGGTCGAATTCTCTCGCAAAGTGTCCCCTGTAATAGCCATCGCTTTGAAAAAGAACAACACTGATCCTTAGACCGCGCCGGCGACGTCCCCATGATGCCGAGTTAGAAAGGCCCTGTACCGACGAAAAAGGCGGGATCCCAGGCAGTAGCATAGCTAGGCCATCCGGCAGTTGGGGCCCAGTAAAGAACAGATTTGTTTTGGATCCCGGACCTCGATGGGCACCTTGGAGGGTGTCTACCGTCGCGGCACCGGGGGTGATCGTGGAAGATGGGGTTCGGATGCTGAGTAGAGTTGAAGAATTCTTATTGTTGTAGCCGACGGCGGAGAGTTAACGGACTTGGAGGCGAAGTTGTAATGAATACAACAAACAAAGAAACTTTACTGCTGCGTAAAGCAATTACACGAGGACAGTACAAATACTAAAAACTGTAACTAACTGCCGCGCACGGCTTACGTAGTTAAGCAGTTACAAAAACGGACGCCTCGGCATCAAGTGTCCTCGCGCGCACGGTGAGGTGGACGGCTAAGCCGCAGAGCAGGGGCAGTCGCGCACGACAGTTGTAACGCGGCGAACCGCGTGAAGAACTACTGGGTCACTCGGGCCCGTTGAAACTCGACGATTTTCCGTCCGGTCAGGGGTTATGACAGTGCGCCGAAATCTGTCTCATCCAATCATGGTCTAGTTGGAATACCATTGGGTACAGGCCCCGATCGCACTCTCAACCAATCGGACGGGCAAAACCACCCTCACCAGGGAGCCAAAACATCAGCTCGCAAGGACAGGTCCCACGGCTAGAGCCCAAACATTGAGACACGAGCCCTGGTTCGTTTATGGTCGGAGAAAATAAACTGACTCCGATGATTCCAGCGAGAATTACCAGGACGTGCCTCACGGGGAAAACCGACCCTCCGTGTGTGAGCGTTAGGTACGTTAAAACCAATAGATAAACGGAGAACTTACCAGACACAACACACATGGGACTCGCGAACACATGCGTCGCGAAAGATCACACCGGATACGTAGAAATACAGCGACCATCCCGGGGTTCACCCGATGCTGCGTCTACGTTTGCGCGTAAAACTCTGTCGCGCTCGGGACCCCCGGAGCCAGCCCCCACAAGCACAGGAACATGATCCGCGGCCTCCGCCGTCGTGGCCTGCGCCCGACATGCGCGTCCACGGCGCTTCGTCTAGTTTACAAAACGGCCTGCCACGTTGACGAGTGCACCTAGGGGTTATGCTGGCTGTGTAGGTTTGCGTGTCTGGATGCCCCGGCCCTTGGGTTAGGGGAAAGACTTGCGGGCAATGACCCGCCGTGGGAAAGGCACAACCTCGCCCGCGGTGGAAAAACTATAGGTTCAGCACGTACCGGGATGTATTAAACAAAATCTTTATAAACAAAATGCCGTCTCGGCAGCGCGGAAAATTGCGACCACCTCTATCCGCCCTTAGGTCGTCCCCCCACCCCCCCCTCACACTCCTTCCCATTCTCATTTCTGAGGACGCAAGCAGTCAAGCCGGGTGGTTTGGGGAGGAAAGGGGAGGGGGGGGGGGTAGCCTGATGGGTGCCCCCAGAGGCGGCAGCCCTCAGGACTTTTAGGCTGCATGATTTTCTTTTGTAGATAATGAACAAACTTTATTTCCTCTGAATACATGACATCAATCAAATTATAAGCTACTTTTTCAGTCAAGACTGCACAGAAACCTTGTCGAGGACATCTTCCGACCGTTTCTTGAAAGCTTCCAGCCGACTTTTACACCCGTCGGCTTCGTGCACATGATGCCGCTCTCAATAATCGCGGAGCAAACTGCAAGCACTGCGCGTTTGCGTTCACTGCGTGTCCTGACACTGCGTGCGCGAAGCCCTGACTGCGTCTTGGATCGGCTCTTGACGACGACTTACATGCACAGGGTGGAGCACGCAACGCTAACGCTAATGCACAGTGCTTGCAACATATATATACCGGGTGTTTTTTTTTTAAGCTTAAAGATTTGTTTAAAGAAGCCGTGAAAGTTACACTTATGCCGCTTGTGGAGGTGAGTTATACGGCCAGGGACATATTATAGGGGGCCAATCGTAACGATCAGTCGGCTAATTAATTAAAATTCGTTAATTAACTTTTTAATTAATGAAAATAGACATATGGTTCCAATTAGAAACTTGCTCAGCGTCATCGAAAACCACTACATCAATCATTTTCAGAAAGAATTTCCGGCGCGTGAGAAGCGTAGTATAGTACTAAGGTTACCTCTCGTGGAGCAGGTACAAGGCTGGGGCTAGATAAGAGACGGAAAAAATGCGCGGGCGCCTTATCGCAACCACTAGCTTTGTACCTGCTCCACGAGTGGTAACTTTAGTGCACTACTACGCTTCTCACGCGCTCAAAGTCTTTCTGAAAATGACTGATTTAGTGGTTTTCGATGACGCTGAGCCAGTTTCTAATTGGAACCATATGTCTATTTTCATTAATTAAAAAGTTAATTAACGAATTTTAATTAATTAGCCGACTGATCGTTATGATTAGCCCCCTATATTATGTCCCCCTGGCCGTATAACTCACCTCCACAAGCGGCATGAATGTATCTTTCACGGCTTTTTTAAAACAAATCTGTTAAGCATAAAAAAACACCTGTATGTATATATATATATATATATATATATATATATATATATATATATATATATATATATATATATATATATATATATATATATAGGTACAGCACCTGGGATAAAAAGAAGGCACTCGAGAGAAATGTGTTCACAAAATATTTGCCCTTAAAAACCCACATGAAAAGAAAAAAAAACATTTTTTTTAAACGGCTTAGATGGAAAAAGGATGTCATAAAACGATTTTACAACGAAGAAAAAATATTTTTAGAGCTATATTTACGGCGCAATACGAATTTGTAGTTGGCGCCCGCGGGCCCGCGGAAAAGTGGCCCATATTTATCACGTGACTGGCCCTTATTTATCACGTGGTGCTTGCGCTCTTTCGAAAGCTTTCTATGGTCTTTGAAAGTTATTTATTTTCTTCATTTTTTTGTTTCATTTATTTTGTAACAAAATATTTTGACTTTTGGGAAACTTCAAGTATAAGAAAATCATCACTTCCGTTTTGACGCTTACGAAACCAAACAAAGACCGCCATTTTTTCTCCGAAGGGGCGCGGAGCGCGGTCGGCGCGGTGTTGTTTTTGACATGCCGGTTCAACGAAAGCGACGCCGCTGCTCCACGAAAGGCTGCAGTTCTCGTCATCGTGACCAGGAGGATTTCAGTAAACATGCGGTACCGGCGGACGAGCATTTGAGAGCGATCTGGCTAGAGGCGATCGGGCGTACGCCTGGCACGCCTGGCGAGAAGAATGTCCGGGTGTGCTCTCGTCGCTCCTAGGTAATACTGGTCATCGAGGGGTTAACCCCGACAGAATTAGATGTCTCATTCTTCGTCAGCGTGTCTGCTGGCTGCGGACCGCCTCCACCGGCGCCAGGCCAGTGATATATGCGCTCATCTTGAGCAACTAGAACCTTCCACTATAACCTTTTATTTAACTGTCCAACACCACTACGGTGCCATAATTCAGCAAGGAAATGTAGCACGCCAACTCCTCTACAGTTTAACACAGAACCGTAATGTTTAATCGATACATAATTACCACTGCGTGTCTTCGAGTCTACTCGAAGACTCGGGCGGGAGCTGCGACCCGCCGGCAACGCTGTCCGCAGCCGTATCGCTGGCCTCGGAGCTTTCCGCGGGGGGTTCGCTGGTCTGCGAGGCGTGTCCTCGTAGGGGCGAAGCCCTAGCTGCCTGATCCGTTCGAGGAGTCTGCGCTTCAACTCAGGATCCATCGTAAAAGACGCGGAGCAGACTACCACCGCTTCCAGCACCAGCACACAAACCCAACAACACAGCGCGCGCCGAAGTTGAACGGAAGTGGCACGTTTTTAGCCGAGCAGCCAAGCCAATCCAAGCGGCTTACCTCTCCTCCCCGCGGAGCGCACAGGCGCGAGAGAGAAAAGTGGAAAGGAGGAGCGTTACACCGCGCTTGACAAAAAATCATCTCGCGCCGTAAATATAGCTCTAAAATTTTTTTTCTTCGTTGTAAAATCGTTTTATGACATCCTTTTTCCATCAAAGCCGTTTAAAAAAATGTTTTTTTTCTTTTCATGTGTCCTTTAAGGAGATAGTCCAAGGTCGCCAAAAAAGTGATCTGCAGATACGTTTCGAGCCTGGTAGGCTCTTCGTCAGCCCAAACAAGAACACTTCGTTTTCCTTTTCTTTCAATCAAAGAAAACGGCCGCAAAGAATGTGGGAGCCGAGGGTGAAAGACGAGGCAGAGGGCACGTGACAGGCGGTCGGCGGAGAGAGTGCGAGCTGAGCAAGGCTGAAGTTGAGGCAGGAACGTCCGAGCCGGGCTGACTGGCCTGGCCCATGGCGAACCCCGGAGCGGTCCACCAGCGAGGTCTGGAGCAAGACCGGTGGAAACGGTGAGCCCTGGCCATATGACCTGGGCTACAACGATCCCGGGGTGGTTTCGCAGCGAGTCGCGGGCATTGAGTAGCCCGGGACAACCAGCCTACGCAGCGCTGGCATGGGAAAGCCGATCCGCAGGCCTGGACACGGACTGCGACTCTGAGCTCTGATCGACGGGCGACAACAAGGGTTGGCGTGCCTGGACTGCCGGTTCTCGACGACGGGCAACCGAGAGGCGCAGTAAACCCATTCGCTGTCTTCTCCTTGAAGTGTGTAACTCAGTGGGTGACGGGTGGAGCGCATACCGATCGGGCGGCGGTTATTAGTAGAAGGACCTCCGTAAAGAACTCCACATTAAAATGGCGCATCCAACGTGTGGCCCGTTTGGTAGGCCTCTGCTTCTAGTCGCCCTCAGGGTGTCCCACGGATTCGTTGAGCGGTTTGTTCAGTAACGCTAACGGTGCCCGTTGAGACAAAGTATGTTGGAATTTTGGCGACTTGTATCACAGCAGAGCTCAGCAGGTAGTCTCCTCGAATCGTGTACTTAAAGGGCTCGAAGGACGAGGTTGCGAAGGCGCTTTCTCGGGTACCCCATTATAATGGTTGGCAGGAGACGAGGAGCGCGGTTAAGATGTAAGAAAGTCTGTCTTCGGAGGCAGAGGAGAGCCACGGCGTGTTCGCTGGAAGGCAGGATAGTGACTGGCAGGAGGAAAACAGTCAGGAATCATTGCATATTTAGGATTTAGGCTAGGGTGATGCGGTAGGCAAGTAAGCGCTTGTCGAGGCCCGCGGTGCAGATGGTTTTTTTCAGTGGGTGTCGGAAAGACTGCGGGAATAGCAGTTTACACCGGGAACACTGGCGGACGAGATTGTCAGCGGGTGTCGGGTAAACTGGCGGAAATTGCGGTTGACACCGAGAACGCTGGCAGGTGAGTTAATGAGCACTATGATTTGTAAGCTCTGGGCCAAGACGATCTAGTTGCTCCGGACACCAGCGATGTCTGGAGCAAGACGGTGGAAACGGCGAGCCCTGGCCATATGACCTGGGCTACGACGATCCCGGGGTGGTTTCGCAGCGAGACTCGGGCATTGGTAGCCCGGCACAACCAGCCTACGCAGCGCTGGCGTGGGAAAGGTGATCCGCAGGCCTGGACACGGACTGCGACTGTGAGCCCTGATCGACGGGCGACAAAAAGGGTCGGCGTGCTTGGACTGCCGGTTCTCGACGACGGGCAACCGAGATGTCGCAGTAAACCCATTCGCTGTCCTCTCCTTTAAGTGTGTAACTCCCTGGGGTGACGGGTGGAGCGCATACCGATCGTGCGGCGATTATTAGTAGAGGGACCTCCGTGAAGAAACCCACAAGATGAAGTAATTGGAAAATTGCTTACCGTTTAGCGGGTATCTACTCAACTAAATTCTCGTTTCAAAGTGTAATATATCCGGATAAAAAAGCAGTAAATAATATTGAAGTAATTAAATATAATATTATTAACGCCATTAATATCACAAAACCAGTTTTGGGACATGCGGTTGGACCTAAGCCAACTATACCTGCGTGTCATATGAAGCCAATGAGAGGCCCAATGAAAAGCGTTTGCTCGTGTCACATTAAACGATGAAGCTGAGATAAAGAAAAAGACAACAGTGCGGCACACGATTAAAAGATCCGAATTAAATGTCCATAAAAA
>JAZHYW010015196.1:0-67123 GCA_037355805.1 Ixodes ricinus
CAACCTCACCCACATGATGTGGGGGTGCCCAAACCTCCCGGAAGAGATATGGAAACATCGAAACTATGGAGCAGTGGGACGCACTGATGTAGCTCAGATCCGGTCGTCCAAGCGGCGGCCTGTAAATGGGCTGCGGAGGCCGCCGGGGCTCAAGGGCTCCCGGTCGCCTGATCCCATCATTTTTCCCTTCTGAATGTACGAAGAATAAAGTTTTCAACAACAACAACAACAACATCTAGGGAGAAAAAAAACGATGTAGTTTCAACTCAATCGCCACAGATCGGCGACGTCACCGAACACGTGACGATGCAGTTCTCTTCCGATGTAGTTTGTTATCGATGTAGATTACGCTCCTCCCACCGGCGACGTCACGATGCAGTTTCTCCACCACTTTTTCCAGCATAGACAGACAGATCGAAACGGGCAGGGGTGGGGCTTGAACCCAGGATCCCTGGGTTCTGCAGCGCGAGCTTTTCGCTCCACGCGCGTCGAGCTGGGTGTGCGCTTTAGCCCACTCGGCCACCGATCTCCCCCTTAGAACTCCACATCTGGCTCCCAATGTACAGTATACAATACTGACACCGGAGTTTCCGACTGCTATTGCGCAGGGCTCTTCACAATTCAGTTCTGTGGGGTAGCACCTAGGGCGAAACGTTTGTGCCACGAAAACATTCACGTCGCAGGCAGTTTTATGTCAGCGCAGGCATGTTGGGTAGTGGTTAAAGACTGCGGTTGATGTTGTTGCCGGGTAACAGCTTCCCTGAGTTAACAGACTGATCGAAGTTTTAATTAGTTGGGTGATCTGAATACGGAGCGGGAGGATGGGACCCACAGATTATTGGGTCAAAGTCTACTTTCCGGGGTTCTGTACGCACGTTCCAATTTCAGCATGGCGACTCCTGCTGCATAGCACCATTGCATGTGGCTATTTCAGTGGTCACAAATAAACAACTGGCGTGATTTTTCCGCTTTCACAAATAAGATTCCGTTACTTCCCGAGGTTCACGTCCCACGCTTTGGATAAGAAAGCAAGCGACTCGGAGACTTTGCCAGAGTTGTCTCTCGTCGTTGAGTCCCTGCAAGTTTGCGCTCCTTGAAGGCACTGAGCGGATTACGTGGGAAGCGCTCTTCACACGCCGTGGTGCCGCCTGGTCGCCTGGACCTGCTTCGGCACAGAAAAGAAGCACTGGCTTTCCCGGCCAAGGGATCCGTCAAAGCGTGTTTAAACACAAACCACTATTGTTGGTTGTCTATGAATTGCGATAGCATTCGTCATGAGACTCACGACGCAGCTCACTGTGAATACGACAACGAAAATTTTGAGTGAACACTTTACTTTATGAATGGTTTACGACGCAATCATTGACGTTCGCGCGACTCTAGCGCACCACTTCGAAATTGAGTGATTGCTTCATCTCTGTGTAATCGTTTAATCTTCTGTCTCTAAAAACTAAAACACTTCCTGAAAAAAAAAAAACTTTCAGTTTTTTTATTCTCGTGAAGAAGGAAGAGCAGCGGACCTGTATAGCTTCTGTTCTTGGCGGTGGCTTTCTAGGCGAGCGATCTGCTCTTCTTTCGCAAGGGAATCTGAAGCGTTCGACGTAGGGGTTCACACTTACAGCTAATCCGCTGCCGCCGAAGCGGAATCGGCCGCGGCAATGCACAGTGGACGCTACGCCCGGCGGCCGAATTCTTGCAGATTCACCCGCCGATTCGCAAGTGTTAACCAGGCCTAACTTTAGGCGATTGCGGCCTCGTGGTGGTTGCGAAACCATTCGCGCTGCTGCGCACATTGCCGCTCGTTCTGTTCCCGCTCTTCTCCCTCCGAAGAAATGTTGCCGCGATCTATGAACGACGGCGGCAAGCAGACAACCGGCCAGCACAACACTCTGGACAGCTACCGCCATCTATGAGCGACTGCGGCAAACAGAGTTTTGTGTCGACATTTCTTTGCGGGGGACACGATCCTGGGGAAACTAGCCCTTTACAGCTCCGCTGTAAAACGAGTTGGAGGTGAATTTTGGCGTATTTTTGTCCCGTGAATCTGAATATCACGTTCGTTTTCCCCGAAGATGCAACTAAACGCGAGAAAACACGAAAAACAACCGGACAGTCGTTATACTATACTTCGTCTCACCCTAGCATGGACTATACCGCGAAGGCTGTGCTAGCGCGAGCGGCCAGCCTTGACTGCCTTGACTATACTTCATTTCAGCTTGGCTCCAGACGCAGCCAATGCTACGAGCGCGAGCATGTGGCCTTGAACAGTGCTTGCACTGCACGAGCGCGCGTGCTTGGCAGGGACGCTGAAAGCCCCGCGCTCGCGCTTGTAGCATCGGCTGCGTCTGGACCCAACCTGAAACGAAGTATAGAGCACATGTTGCACGAGCTCTCGTGCAGCCGCCGTGGCTTCATTCAAAACGACTAGCTCGCGCTTTTAGCACGCGCGGCTAACAATAGTCCATACTATACTTCGTTTCAGACTTACGTGCCAGACGCGAGCGCAATGCCGCAAGCGCGAGCTCCTAGCTTTCAGCGTCCCTGCTCAAGCACGCGCGCTCGTGCAGTGCAAACACTGCTCAGGGCCACACGCTCGTGCTCGTAGCATTGACTGCGTCTGGACGTAAGCTGAAACGAAGTATAAGGTGAGACGCACGTATAGTGATCTTTGAGCTGCCGCAAGCGCGTGTCGCTCGTGTGGGCAGCGCGTGCAATTGCAAGCTTGCCAAATATATTTTTCCGCACTAATACCCAAATCACACGGCAGCGTAAAGGTACCTTTAGCCTAGGTACCTGTCGTAAAGGGAGCTGGAGAACGTGATCACACGGCGCATAAACGTCCCTTTCGCTAAGGGAGGTCCTTTGTTAAACGGAGCTCGCCGAGCTCCCTTTACAGCTACCACAGCTACAGGGAGTAGCCTCAGACCCAAAAACTTCAAATAAAAATCCCAGATATATTTATATATATTGTTTAATGCATTATAACAAATAGAATATATATAAGTAGCGAATTACGAAATTAATGTGGACACAAATGCGATGGAATAATACATTAACGAGGAACGCATACTCCAGCTATAGCAGGTAGCAGCGGCGGCACGTGGAAAAGAATGTCTTCTATGAACCCAAAGGCGATGGACCACTGCGAGCTCTTGTTCGAGGTTCTAGACGAGTCGTCCGACTCTCCCGCTCAGGACCTTTTATCCTCGTCGTCACCCATTCCTTTCGATAGCGTCACTGGCATGTAGAGTTGTTGAAATGATAAATAATGGTCAGAAAGGGCGGCAGAAACAGGAGCCAAGCAATGGCGACCATCACTGTTCTCCACCTTTATTTCCTCTTCTTTTTCCCCCAATCTATCAACAAACTCCCACCACTACACTACAAAAACTGCGCGTGAAACCGATTTCGAGGAATAATTGTTTATCACGTGCTCCTCTCGTGGTTTAGCAGGAATGCAATCGACATCAACTTAAAGTGCTCCGTTTATTTATCGTGTGATCAAGAACGCCATTTACGACAGGTACCTTCAGGTAAGGGACCTAAGCTAAAGGTACCTTTACGCTGCCATCTGAATGGGGTATGACACCAGCCGTGACGTCTCTTTCTGACCTTTTTAAAAATAAGAAGAGTGCGCGTGCATAGCTTTGACAGGCGCTGAAGATGCGCGAGAGCGGAGATTCCCAAAATTCCAAATACGACGTCACGCCCTGGGAAGGAGGGGCTTCAGCGGTACTTTATAAATCGATTTCTGCAGCCTCCGTGCACCAAATTCAAATATGATCTCGATAACCATGATACTGGAGGACACATGAAGGCGATTTCGGTGTTTTTCCTCAAATACAGAACCGCTTCAGTCTCTCTTGAAAGGCACCATGAAATTATTTTCCAGCTTCTTCCTCTTTAGCTATCCTCCTGAGCTTAAAAACGAAATGAGAAATCACATGGTCGTGACGTGCTTGGGCATCGGAGGTGAGTTTAGAGGCGATGGCTTCAAGCATCCGTACAGTGCTTTTGAAGCACACCGTGGAACATGTCATTCTCAAGTGATGATAATGCGGTCACGGAACTTACCGTCATCATCAATGCGAGCGGCGCTCATACTCTATCTCAGGAGTTGTGTGCAGCAAGGAAAAGGCACAGGCGCGGGCACATGCGTTTCAGATTCGCTTTCCTTTCGCGAGTGCTCGTGAAAGGAAAGCATATCTGAAAGCCACGCACTCGCGCCTGGGCTTTTGCCTCTGCTGCACGCAACTTATGAGATGGAGTATACACGAATTAAAAAAAAGGCGAGTGGGATATTGGGGGTTCTGGTTTGAAACGCCCAGTGTTCGCACTATTCTGCTTCTGTATTTTGTTCTTTTACTGTGATCAGATATCCCGCACTTCAGAATGAAGCTGTCTTTGTGTGTTTTGTATTTACCTTTGAAAACCTACGAGGGAAGGGTGAGTTAGTTGTACGAATTTTCATCCTTCCGAAGCTCTTTTCGAAAAATTAACAAGTGGCATAATGTACACAAAAGTGTGGCGCATCTGATGGTTGAAAAAAGAAGAAGAATGTAACGTGTTCTTTATGTGTGTGAAAAATTGTCAATAAAAGCTTCAAAATCATAGATTTTTGTCTTGGCTATTGTGGTTATATATTTTTTTACGGCTGTGGCTATATTTGGGCTATACCTTCCAGTCGTTTGGCATTTTTTGGTTGGACCATTTGGCAACACTGGCGTCTGCTCTGAACCGGCGCCATTTTCGTGCAAGGCATGGTAGGGCCAACGTTGGGCAGAGATCCGTTGCTTAAAATCAGAATATAAATATTTTTTTTTGTTTTTTTCACGATGTTTGCGGCAGCGCGATGCCATCTGGCTGCGCTGTGGATTGTACGAACATCGTTACGAAAGGAAAGAAGCTTCTTAGCGTCCCGACGGGAAAAGAAAATCCTCAGCGACCAAGAATGTGACTCCACCAGCTCCACCGGATCGGTCGGAAAAGTTTCGACTGCCTTCGAGGGAGATGAGTGTATTTGATGGGTGGTTAAATGCAAGAGGTTTGTAAATAGCGGATTTCACATATTCCTCCGTGCGCATGTGCTCAGTTGCAGGTAGTATTCAATTTTTATAAAATGTGTACGAGGTAAACCAAGCTGCTCATTTGGACAAACGATCGGTAATGCTAAAAATTACCGAAAAGACCTGAGCATTGCAGGCACTCTGCTAGGCGCGTTGTGCTAGGCGCGACAGCGTGGCTTTCAGATATGCATTCCTTTTCACGAGTACTCGCGAAAGGAAAGCAAATCTGAAACTCATGTGCCCGCGCCTTTGCCTTTGCTGAGCACAAGTCCTGACATAGAGTATAGAAAGTTTGAGTCGAGCTAAGGATTGCGGGCCTTGCGGGCACGTGCTCAATCCATGCTCAAAGCGACGGAACGAGCTCCCGCTAGCAACGCAGTCCTTGCCAAGAAGAGGTGCATCCTATCGTCTGCCTGATCTCAGCACATGGTGCAATAAACTGGTAAATGCAATATATTTTTGCAGTGCATGCAAGCAAAGCAAATTGTTGTGTGTGTGTTTATGCAGCCGGAAGTTAGTCTGCCTCAGTGGGCGTCTGGTGTCTCAGCTGTAGATGAGCAATTTAGCCAGTGCGGTACAACCGCTAACCTGGGGTCTTTAACGTGCGCACGGTGGAAGAAATACATTTAGGTGATGACTCTCGGTCTCACGCGGCGACAACATTATGTTCGGCGCGCGAGCGCGCTTCACGCGCACGGGGATAGATGGCGCTCAAGTATAAAGGGGCTTGTGAAGGAAATTATGTCATTCTTTACTCGGTCCCTGTGTACTGTGTAGTGAAATGATGGATTTATGTTGGCGCACTGGCACTGATTGCCTTTTCCCCCGTGCGGTTCTTGTTGTTGTTTTTTAAACGAGAACATTCCAGTGATGACTTAGCGTGACAAAAATACTCGTATAAATATAAAACTTCCCGGCATAATCTACTGGGCTTTCAATAATTTAGAGTAATTTAGAGTGAACAGCTGGGTCGTGCTTACGTGTTTTGTCAAAACAGCATGTTTGGTAACAGTTCCTAAATTGTTTACACACATTGCGTGGCTTTATAGGAAGTCGGGTGATATTTTACATCCTGCTCCTGCCTTCTTATTGAAAAAAATTCTAATAATGTTACATAGTGGGGCCAAAATAATTCTTTACATGCATATAAAGATTATAGCATTACAAATGGTTTATACATACAATGTCAACTTGTACTGTGGAACATACAAACCTTGTGAGCAGAAGAAAAATTATATTTATGATGACATAGTGACTGAAATGATGACACAGTATGATGACATACTGACTGACATGATGACAGAGTGACTGAAAGTCAAACAATAGTAGCGGGTATAGGACATAAATCCCTTTTCATCTGTAAAAAAATAACTGCCAAATATTTTTCCTTTAAAATGTACGCAAAAGCTGAAGTCACTGCATACTTCCAAAAACGCCATCTCCTACATCCTGTGTTTCTCGCCCATGCTCTTAAACTAAGACGAGCGCTGCTTTGCTGATTTTTTCTTTTCTTCGGCTTGTTTGTCCATACTCATGGTAATATGCTGACAGTGTTGTCGCATTCGCATGCTGAAGTAGTAGTGGAGTAACTGGGCAATCGTTTCTTCTTTATGTTCAGCGCATGGAAACGTTATTGTGCACGTGTCAAGAAGACTGTCGATTGTGTCCCAGTAGACAGTCTGGTGGCTTTTATTTTCCACGGAGAACTGTACCGATTTCTTCAGTAGCTGGAAAAGGTTCTTTTGGGGTGTATAAGGCCTCCTATGTTCTTCACGTTTGTCAGTGCTGCTTCAGCAGAAGTGTTTTTGTCGATGCTGAAAGCGGATAGGCATGCAGGGCAGCGTGTAGCTTTTTCATTTTCACACTCAAAATCCCAGTTACATAATATAGTATGCAGTCCACAGCCTTGGTTTCTTCAGCCTTTTCTGTACAGACATCTTCGCATTCCCAGTCTTCGACAGAAATTAGACTGTGAAGCTTGGTCTTCACTTGGTCAACGAGATGAGGAGACTAGGTAGTAACTAAGCGATTGGCCCTCGGGATTGCACGACGCAACTGCTCCAGGCGAGCGTCTTTTGATGGAGCTTTCAGACAAGGACACTCGCTCTGCACAGTTCCGGTACCCCAAATTGCAGTTGGGAGCGAAGCACGTCTTTCCCATCCTTGTAGCACAACTTGCTATAGGCCTCCTGCGCTGCCCAGGGGTGCTGCGAAAAGGGGCTTGTTAGGCCTTGTTTTGGGTAGTACAAGCTAGAGCGTCTCAAACTGTCAGACATGCAGAAGTGTGCCTGCTCTGGTGCGGAGCGCGAGATCACGATGAAAATACAAAGAAACAACAAAAATTCGAACGCCCTCAAAGCTAAGACGCTAAGCGCGTGAGCCAAGAGATGCCGTTTCAAGCGTTCCAAAGTAGACAGGACAAAGAAAAAGAAAAATGAAAGCGTCGCGACACAGGTGTTTCGACGTCACCACCCAGAGATAAGAGACGCGTACCCTAGCGGTGGTGGCAATGAATTTGGCACCTTTGATTGTCTTCCGGCGTTGAGTCTGGCTGATTTTTCGCGTCCAAAGGTGTTTTTAGTTCTTCAGAACCAGGCAGAAATAAAAAAGCTCAACTAACGTGCCATAAGTAGTGCGAGGCTCAATCAGGTGAGCTTGTACTACCCAAAACGAGGGCGCTACAGTTTGTTCAAAGCTTCAGCGCAGGAGGCCTATAAGCAAGTTATGGTTATAGCATAACTCTGCACGATGGTGGCACCTTTAATCGACACAGCACCAAAGCAAAACATGAGGCCAGCCCCTGGCCGCACACCACCACCACACCGCTAAAAAGGCGAGCAAGCTACGCACCTGAAACCGTGGCCGCCAGGAGAGACTCACACCTAGGTGCTCACACCTCAGCGCCCTCCGCGGCGGCGCGGAACTAACTATACTTCGTTTCACCTTATGTTGTACCGCGGCGAAAGCTAGAAGCGCGAGCTCATAGCGTTGGCAGCCGCTCTTAAGTCACGAGAGCTTGTGCCGCCGAGATGTGCCCCAGAGCAAGGAGCTCGCGCTTGTAGCCTTTCCTGCGGTACATCATAAGGTGAAACAGAGTATACTCCTGGTTCGATGCTAGCTCCGAACACGATCTGGTCGCTCGCTCCACGCGGGAAGAGCGGCCAGAGTCACCACCTAAATGTATTTCTTCCACCGAACGTGCGCCACGCAGTAGCGGTACACGACCGCACGCCGGAACGAAGCTCATCCAGATCGAAACGGGCAGGGGTGGGCATTGAGCCCAGGATCCTGGGTTCTGCAGCGCGAGCTTTCGCTCCACGTGCTCCGAGCTGGTGTGCGCTAGACCACTCGGCCACCGATCCCCCTTGCAGTGCGTGTTGATGACCCAAAAATACTCTGGACTACATTGGCAGCTTTCAAATCGCCTGGGTTGAGCGCAATTGGAGAAAGCTGCCTTGACACCCGCGCGACTCCAACTCTGCTCGAGTTACTGCATTTTCCGGTTGAACGTTTTCCCGTGCTTTAGAACTCCAATAAAGGTGAACAGGGTGCGGCTACGCACCTTGTGGGCCTCGCCCGGAAATGGTGCGTGTGTGTGTGTGTGTGTGGGGGGGGGGGTACCCGGAAGGAGGGCGAGGAGGATCGCCCTCGATAGAAAGGAGGAAAATAATGACGTTTTATCTCCGATTACCTGACCGGTGGACAGAGGGCGCTGACACACGCGGCGCCATCTTTTTAGACAGAGCAGCGGATGGTGGAAGCTGACCGGCTGATGAGGGCAAAGAGCCGACGACTCGGGTACGGAGTAATGGAAGTAAACAGGGTGGTGTATGAGGCTCGCTCCGACCCTTTCGCATGGGGCACGCCCACTACAGTGGAGCCTCAGGTAGCACGATAGGGGATAGGGTTGGACGTCATGTCGTAGATTTTTTGGGGGTCCCGGAGCCCTGAGGGCTCCAGTGTACATGAAGTTAAACTAGGAGAAGTGCCAGAGTAAGTGACATGGAAAGTGTAAGAGCAAGAGACATACGTCCAAAGTGTAGAGCAGATATAGAATACATAAACATGCAGAGAGGTAGGGAGAGGTTAGAATGGGAGGAGATAGAAGAGCGACTAAGACAGGAGGATTTAATGGTGTATTGGTTAGTTGAAACGCATCTTAGAGACGCGGAGAAAGCCCCTTGCAATCTTGATTATGTATGGAAATAACGCAATCCAACAGAGAGCAGCAGAAGAAAAAAAGCGGAATTGAAGCGTTTTTTTAAATGGAAATTGGCATAAAGTCAGAGGAGAATGCAAGGAACATGTATGGCTAAAAGGGGCTTTAGCAGGGGAACAGGTCGTTCTTGGATTTGTGTACCTCTGGACAGGAGTATATTCTAAAGAAGAGGACAGTAAAATTGTAGAATGTATTTCAAAAGACATTATTGGACTAAGAGAACATCACGAAGTAATTATACTAGGGGACATGAATGCCTATTTAAAGGACCTGGATGGGTTCACCGATTCAGCAGGAAACATGCTACTGGAGATGTGTGAAAAACGCGACTTATGTTAATGAAATGTTAATGAATGTTAATGATCAGAAGTACGACGAACTAATAAAATAGGAAACGGGTAGCTTACATTCTACGATAGGTTAACGCATCGATGTCAAATATAATGTGTATCAGGCTAGAGGCAAAGAAAATAAAAAGTCAAATTTGGGGCTTTACGTGCCAAACCTACGAAGGGCATCTGGCACGCCCCAGCGGAGGACTGAGGATTAATTTCGACCACCTGGGGATCTTTTGACGTGCAACCGAAAGCTCGGCTACACGGCGCCAGATTGCGGGCACCTCGGCCGGGATTCGAACCCGCCACATGGGGATCCGTAGGCCGGCGCTCTCGCCTCAGAGCCACCGAGGCGGCAGGCAAAGAAAATAGATGAAAAGGGTTCAAGAAGTCTCGGAAGTGGCCACAAACGAATTAAGTTTAGCTTTGCTAGGGAAGGAATGCAGCGACAGAGCAAGACAAACAACGAGACCTAAATATTTTATGCAGAGAAGCAATTGGAAACAGTCGTTAAGCAAAAAAGGAGATAATCTCTGGGGATACTCAAATTGATTTGACTTACGCAAGGCTAACTAAGATTTGAACAAGAGCTGTCTAAAGTACGAAGTAAAAAAGGGAAATGGGATGATGACGTAAAGAAGGCAATAGTGAAATGCAAAGAAGCTTCCAGAGAGCCGAGATATTCTATGCTTCGTTTCAGCTTGGGTCCAGACGCAGTCGATGCTACAAGCGCGAGCTCCGGGCTTTCAGCGTCCCTGCCAAGCACGCGCGCTCGTGCAGTGCAAGCACTGTTCAGGGCCACATGCTCGCGCTTGTAGCACCCACTGCGTCTGGACCCAAGCTGAAACGAAGTATAAGTACAATGGGGAACCAGAAAGTGAGCGTAGAGGTAGTCGCATTTTTTGGCTCCGCCGAGACGGCGTTTTGCGTAAATAGGAGTTTTCGTAGACCGCGTTCTCTCCTCCGCTAAGCTCCGCTAAGCCCTCCGCAACGAAGAAGCCGCTACCGCGCCTGCGCGCCGATGGCCTTGGCTGTAGAAACCCGGATCTCGTAGCGGGTTGCGGAGAGCGTTGCGGGACAGCGGAAACGATCTACGAAAACTCCCTATTGACTTTGTTTATACGTTCCGGTACGCGTTGAACCTGTAGCTTTTCCACAACGGCGAGGTTGTGTCTTTCCCTCGGCGCGCCATGGCCCGCAGGTCTTTACCCTAACCCAAAGCCCGTTGCATCCAAACACACAAACCTACAGATCCAGCGTAACTCCTAAGTGCACTTGTCAACGGGCAGGCCGTTTCGTAAACTGGGCGAAGTGCCGTGGACGCGAGACTCGGGCGCAGGCCACTCCAGCTTCATATAGTGACACTATAGCCACACCGGCGGAGACCGCGGATCAAGTTCCAGTGGTTGTGGGAACTGGCTGCGGGGCTCCCGAGCGCGACAGAGGTTTACGCACAGGCGTAGACATCGGACATGAACCCCCCGGGGTGGACCCCGTATTCTTGGAATTCGGTAGGATCTTTTGCTGCATGCATTTGTGTTCGCGAGACCCATGCGTGTTGTTGTGTCTGGCATATGTTGTCCGTTTATCTATTGGTTTTAACGCACCAAATGCTCACACTCCGAGAGACGGTTTTCCCCGTGATGCACGTCCTGGCGATTCTCGCTGGAATCTTTGGACTCAGTTTATTTTCTTCGACCTTAAACGGGCTCTAGCTTGGGCTCCAGCCGTGGGACCTGTCCTTGGGAGCTGACCTTTTCGCCTCCTTGCGAGGGTGGTTTTCCTCGTCCAAATGGTTGAGTGCGTGTGTGTCTGTGTGCAGGCGTTAAAGAAAGAAATTGGGGGGGGGGGGGTGTAGAGGGAGTGAGAGCCAATAGACCTTTTGCGAAATCCCCAAGCGCCCCGGCCAACGCGCGAGGAATTGTGGGAGAGATTGTCCCTCGCCTGGCCGCTCTGCCTTGAGATCGCATTGCCTTGTTGCTTGCCTCCTCTTAATCCTCTGTTTTTCGATTCCATTACCTATGTTTATCTATTCCAGTGTATTTTTATTTCTTCTAAATGTTTCTCTTCTCTTCTGCGCGCGATATTTCTTATATATATATATATATATATATATATATATATATATATATATATATATATATATATATATATATATATATATATATATATATATATATATATATATATATATATATATATATATATAGTATTTGTGTCTTTATTTCGCCTTTTTCGACGGGAGTGCCGACGGACAACACGCCGCTTCGCGGGTCGTTCCCCGGTTGAGTACTACCGTTGCTACCGATTCGTATCTCGCTGTTAGCTGTTCATTTTGGTTCATTTGGCCCGCGTGCAGTCGAGAGGAGCCGTTTATAAACACCCGCGCACATCTCATGGGGGTATAGCAGAGCTCTGAATCAACAATCGCGACGTGATAGCCGCGAGTGCTCTGTGATTTGGCCGCCCGCGCTCGCTCCGTTGATTCGCACTGCATGCGTGTGCCTTCCATTGCCGCTTACTTGACCAAGATACAGCATTCCGCTTTGTCGCCGCGAACCATTTGTCCGAATGTTTGTGAAGCTGAGGCTTATGCAACGCTGCTGCGCCTGACAAAATGCGCGCAGCGGCGCGAGCCCTTCGCAAGCGCCGGGCCCAACGTCGCGGCTTGTATGCGCTTACGGTATGCCTTTTTAATCTATCTGCTAAGCGGTTGTCAGTTGCAAACACCCTTTTTCAAGTGCAGAGATGTGCTGTCACCCAGGCCGTCATCTTGAAACTCGTAGTTCCTTCGATAATTTTATTTCTCGAGTCAAGATGTCAGCTGATGCTCGAATCAAGATGTTAGCAACTGACAACCGCCGAGGAGACGGATCATGACTGCATGCCAAAGGCGCATACAAGCCGCGACGTTGAACCGCCGGCATAGTAAAAAAAGCCCGGCACCAGCAGAGCATTACTAATTTCTCCCTTTATGTTGATAATTAAGACATATGTAGGTGAATTTGAGATAAGATATATGTTATCTTATCAAGGCGTACACGTTCCAAACACCAAAAGCATCGCTTTTTCCTCCGACAACCAAATCTTGTAAGAACTACTTCGCGCCACGTATGAACAATCCGCAAAACTTGCTTTTTTCTTGAGGTGAAAACGGGTATAGAGTCCTTCTTTGTTCGCGATGGAATCAATCGCGCCCATTCCTTTGCGTTAATGCTGGCGTAAAAAAAGAAGCTTTTTTTGGAACGTGCTTTTTCAAAAAAGTAATCTTGGATTCCGTCCGATCGTCAAGATGTGACTGTCGTGAACTGTGGCTGTGTTATTTGAGATCTTTCTCAAATAAATTATTTTCAGATAACGCCTCATTGTGTGGTGCGTAAAATACAATGCTCGAATGTTAAGACTTGCTAAATCGTATGTCCGTGTCCTGTCCATCGGTAAACACGGTATTTGTGAGCGTAAAAAAAGGCATTACTTTCGGCTATCTTCCGTAGTAAATTATTTTCGAGAGCTAAGCACTTTGTCGTTTGACGCACAGCTAATCGGGCAGCGCCGATTAGCTGTGCTGAGGACTCGCGACGAGCAAAGGAAGGAGAGGGTAGGGCTTTTGGAATGTCAGTCTTGAAAACGTCAAGTCCTTCTCCGTGAAGGCTGGATTCGTTGTTCAGTTTGAAGGTGGGGGACAAGGGGAGAAGAAATATAGTTGAATTTTTGTGTATCTTTTAAGTGACCAATGTTCGGGATACACGGGTGCATTCGATGTCTGGTAACCTGTACTTTTGTTGTAACTCTAGGTCTCTTTGTGGAAGTTCAGTGATGGCTCTAGTCGGCCTTAACTTTCTGAGTGTATGACGATTCGTAGAAGCAAAGAAACTAGTTGAGTTTGAAACGTCCCTCCTTCTGTGTCTTTTTCTTCGACTAAAAGTTTTGCTTTTTGTACCGCAGCCTCGCGCGCTCAAAAAGAATCAATGCCCACTGGCTCTCCTGTACCCGACTGTTACCAAACGAGGACCACACAAAATAAACCTTAAGATGAGTAACCAAAAAATTAACGAGATCCTGCTCTTCGTAAAGATACATAAACATGAGGAAGATACACAAAAAGGGGGGACGGAGAACGAAGACTTCCACAACGAAGGCTTCCGTAAAGATATGTTTTTAATACTTTTAGAATTTCCCTTTTAGAAATAAAATAAAAATTAATCCACAGGACGAAAAAAAAAAGGAACGCCGTTCCTTTTTCCGTTTCGGTAAAAATGTAACAAGTTCCCGTTCCAGTTCCACCGATGCAAATTGGAACGGCGGCGTTCCTTCGTTCCTCCTAAAAGGAACCCGTTCCAGGAACGCCGTTTCTTGGAACGCCGTTCCGTACAACACTGGAGTCTAGCCGGAAACCCAGTGACTGGGTTCGAAAACGGTTTGTTGCCCCTGGTGTCGAGTGTTTCTTGGAAAGGTGTATACTATTGCCCATTGCGTAGGTAAGAGTCCGCAGGAGCTGAGGCTGTAGCGCTCCTAGTCGTGACGCCACAATGGCCGGAGAGTGCTTTTACGCCACTGGCAGGGCAACCAAGTTTGGGTGACATGTTGCGCCATCTAGCTCAAAATATTTTCGACACTGGAAGGCCCTTTTCGCCAGCCTGCGTGCTCGTGGGACTGTTCACGCATCAATTTGAAGGCGCTGATTCGTGCGTTTTTGGTCTTTTATTCTTAACGTTGCCATCGGTTGTCGCAGAAAACCAAACGTCAAAGCTGTAGGCACTGCTGCGTACCGGACTGTAAGCTCCGCAAGTTCCCGTCGATGTCGTGGAAATTACGACGCCGTCGGGGAGAAATAAATGCCGTAAAACGTGTGAAATAATCATTCCGTTCACATTGCCTGACTTGAGATGGATTTCTAAATGCGCTATTTGACTCGATTTTTGGAATTAATGTGCTCGAAGCCCGGCGTTGTCCTTGGGTTTGAAGCGATGGAGTCAGATCGTTCCTCTGACACTCTCACGGCTCTCTGCCCAACGGACATATCTTGATCGAACGACGTTTTGCGTACGTTTGATCGCAGTTACCGAAAACCGAAATGAGCGTTTCCTCTGCTTCGCTGGTTGCAGAGCGATCATCGTTGGCGCCTTTAACGTGATCACGTAGCTGTGTTTGTCCTTTGACCTCTTGTTCCCCTTCTCCAGGGATTATTTTCGTCATTCTTGTCCAGCTCGCTTGCACCCTTACATTCATTGCATTATCATCATGTGGAAGATGGTTGCTCTATTTCGACCATTGTCTATGCAGTTCTAACTTCATCCTAACAGCGAAAAAACAGTTTACCTCAGAAAAGCAAAAAAAAAAAGTACTTACCTCACGAGAAAAGTTTATCCATGCGGCGTTTATTTCTGTTCATGTAAAAGAGAACAGCATATTCAATCGACGAGAACGAGCATCAGCTTGCGGCGAGCAACTTCGTACGAGTACGACACAGTCCAAACTACAGCCAGCTTGCACGAAAAATACAGTCCTCGCACACCATAATCGTCTTCACCGCTACGACGGGGGGCTGTAAACAAGCTGATTACCAAAATGAGGTCAGCTATTCATGCGGAAAAAGTTCACTTGAAAAAAAAAAAAGAAAAAAAAGGGTGGGCGACGGTGCTAGGAAGGCTTTTGTAGAAGAGGTAAGCTCGACGAAGTCTTCGCTTTTGTAATTTTGAGGCGCGTACAAACAAACTTTTTTAAAGAAAGCTGCACTTGTCTACTTGTTTTCACTTAAATTTAGAAGTAATATCAAAGCGTTCAGTGTTGTTCTGCTAGTTCCCGTTTTGGGTTGTCTCCAGACTCTAACTATCGAGGAAGGCACCTACTAAAACTCCCTAATGCTAGAAGCACACAACCACACACGCAAGCACATTAATATATTTAATGTTTGACACATTATTAAATCAGTCGGTAGTGTAGCGCGCGACAACGGAACGCTCGGAGTTGGTAATAACGTAATCTCGCGAGGGTACGCCGACGGCGCTGCCGATTTTAGCCATCGCAGTGTTGTCTCATTTGGCCACAGTGGTGCTGATGATCAACCGACGGTGGCTCTCTCTGGAACACTGCCCGGCGCCTATAGTGAAAAACTTTCCTTATTGGCCTAGGATGGACCATCAAAACATCTCTCAAGCCGTTGATAAAAAAACAAAAAACAACCTCATTGCTTAAAAAAAAAAGAAAAAAAGAAGTTTACGCGTCATTACATGGGGATTTTCCAGTCGGCGATGTTCAGAAAAAGTTGGTGTCCCCGAAAATTAAAGTGTGTTGGGCGCAGTGCTGGAGCTTTCTTGCTTCCCGGGTGACAACGTCCAGGTGTATAGTTATTTCAAAATATTGACTCTAATTGAAGCAACCCTTTTTTGCAAGATTTGTCATAGGACACTTACTATTACAAATGGCAAGAATGTAGCTGCAAACAGATAATTCAATACATATGAGTTCTTATTAATTTTTTTTCTATGTGTACAGCTGTGTCTGATATTATTATTGTTTTTTATACTAAAAATTTGGAAGCAGCAAAATTAGTCTAAAAATTTGGAGAAGTAAAATTAAAAGAAACAATAAAAAAAACTCCGATAAACTTCGATTCTTTAAGAAAAAATAAACTCCGAAAAACACTCTCCGAATTTAACAAAAAATAAACTCAGAAAACACGGAACCCTAATTATAGAGTCCACTGAATATCGGGCCCGGGGAGGAGGGGGGGGAGGGGGGGGGGAGCTGCTGTTTTTGTTTTTTTTTCTTTTTGCCTATGCCACTGGTGCAAACTATTCGTTACCGTCGTTTTTCTTTTTCAATCGCAGTAATATTTATGAAATGCGTAACTTCCTAAAAGCCGTGGTTCAAGTGAACAGACCAATGCGTAAAAAAAGGTGATCACTTCCCTAACCATCTTTCTAGCTAAATATAAATAATAATGTGGACTGTGGAGCCGTGATGCGGAGTCTCGACTCCCAAATCTTCATCAATTTCCCCAAGACTACCGCGTACCAAATCAAAAAGGCCGCCTTTCAATTGTTGAATATGTTTTCCAAAACCACCACTAGATGACGCGCAGCGCGCACTAGTTATAGTTTTGTTTTCTTCCACTAGATGGCGCCACCACTCAGCCATCAGTCCACAAAAGCACGTTGGCTTTGTATTTGTCGGTATTTTGGCGTTATTTTTCATTAAAGGTGTGTATTGTATATTTTTGAGTGTCACAGAAACGACGCTAACCCGTACTGAGTTATCTAAATACAGTTATCACCCAAAAAATCTACCCGAAAAACTAAACCGCCTGTTCTGTCAAGTTCAAACTTTGTCGCATTCAGCAAATCGTGCTTACTTCGTCTCTAATGAAGGATGATTTAATTCGCATCCAACTTTATAAGATCTATTGGATCGTTGTACACACAGGCTAAATCAATTTTGCGTTCAGAACCAGAACCCTAGAGCGCTGAACGACGAATAAACAAGGAACTATTTATTTAAGCGCGTCGGCATTGAGGAGCGCTGCGGACGGAGCCACCTTCTCCGGGACGGAGCGCGAAGGGATACGCGAAAACGCCGCAGCGGACTGTTTGTCGTGTGCGGGCTGATCTGTGGCGGTGGTGTGTGTGTGTGGGTGCTTAGCGGTGGTTACGATTTCGTCCGAGTGTTGCCAAGACTTGTGAGCACTATGGATTTACTGCACCTGCTTCTGGCCACGGCGGGAACGGTCCTCTTCATAACAGGTCAGTCCGTTGAGCGATTGTTTTCGGTTTCGGCAGCGCGGTGCGCCGGAGAGCAAGCACATGAGGCGGGCGATTCGCGCTGCATCCATTCTTTTGACAGGACCGGCTAACCTGTAGCATTCATCGCCGGGACGGCTCCGGCCTGAACGCTCAAATCCGGACCGCTCTCTCTCTTTTTTTTTTTTTTCGTCTCTTTTGTTGCGATGTTTGATATGTCGTGACATAACGCGGAGCGGGCGGAAATTTCGGTTTCTTTCGGGGTCCGTGGGCTTTTTTTATTTTGAACTTGACGCGCCAGCTTTTATCTCAGCATCGCGCACGGGACGCGAAGGAGCTAATACGGGACGATCCCCGCTATTCCTAGCGGCGTCGTGTTTAATTTTGGATTAGCGTTAACTTGGCGACATTGATTAGTGTGTTTCCACCCGCAGCGAGGGTAACCAACAAAAAGTCCGATATATACTTTGGGCGTTTTTTGTTTGTTTGTGCGCGTTCGCTACCCGGCAAATTGTGGCGCTTTGAAGCTACCCGAGTTAATTTTCTGAGTCGCGAACTCCCCGACCCTTTCTGCTCCAGTCGGGCTGCATTCCGCTTCCATCAGATTATGCGCATGTGTTGTCGTTAGAAGCCTTACATCATCCTCGAAGATCTTTCGTGTACATCCTTCTGTGTGTGTGTTTTTTTCGTGTGCCTGCTCGCACGCATTACATAATTCATCGACTTCGCCTTGCTGGCTCTTTTTTATTTTTTATTTCGGAAATTATGCGGGGCTTTTGCGCAAAGCCCGTGCTCCCTGGAATAAATGGATCGCGCCTTTTTTGCACGTTATTAATTCATAATTTTTTTTTTACTCAAAAGCAGTTGGTGTGCACTGAGCCTCGGGCAACAGTATTACAACTGTCTCTGGTAATGCCGGATTATTTTGATGCCGGATAGCAAATGTAATATTAAAAAAAAAACACTGACACCCCAAAAAATGTTTTTCTTTTTTTGTCAGGCGATTTACTATGGTGTCGGAATACTACCCAATTAATATTTTGCTACAGAGTCACGTATCTTTTTAATAAAGCCAAAAAACGCAACTGCTTGAAACCGAAACCGAAACTCCCGCACCGCACGGCGAAGTGGGGAGGACAGAGTGAGTAGCGGAAGTCACGTGGCTACACCCGACCGTGCGGTTTTTTTGTTTTTTTTCTGCACGTAGCAGACGAAGTGCGTTCGTTCGCCGTGTGATTTGCAGTTATGTTTGTTCCGTTCGCTGTTCTGTACTTCAAGGTAAGTTGTTTTGTACATCTAAGTGTTGGCAATTAGTAGTGAGTGCCCGTGGCGAATTCCCGTGATCGGCTCCGAAAAGAATACTCCCAAGGTGTTGCGTGAAGAGTATGCCTTACATGTCCTGCACCTGAAAGTGGCATTGTGCGGCAAGGTGCACAAGTTTCCGAAAGATCAACGGGTCGGGATCAATGGCTGGCTGCGATTCCTGTAGAACAGTTACGCGAAGCTCGGAAAGCGGACGCTACCCGATTCACATGCTCCTTGCATTTTGTGGAAAGTGACTATATTGAGTTCGCAGGTGTCAAGAATTGAATCCCATACCATTTAATTCAGCGACGTATCGTCCGCAACAATTTTTTCAGTAATTGTAAAAAGAAATGTGCACATCGCAAAATGCTTGACAAAAAAATTTTACACTCACACCAGGGATTGAATCCGTGCCCGCTGCGTGTGAAGCGGACGTCTTTCACACTGAGCTACTGAAGGAACTCTTTCAGCGTAGTAATGCAGCTGGTAGATTGTATGTCGGAAATTTGCTGCCGATTTCCTTTCAATACGTGCACTCCCGGCTTCGAAGTCGGGCAGCACCACGCATAGGCCATATTCGCACTCGCAAAGAAACCGTACGCGTGCGTATTCAACTCGAAGTACGCACTTCGTGCTTGACGTTTGAGCGAGCGATGTCTTCAGCCAGGAGAAGGGACGACGGCCGGCGGCGTCTTCGTGCAATCGGCTTGCTGGTCGGGCGTGTCGTACGGGACGAATATCAGTTCTTTGATCTTTTTCAAAATTCTCTTTCGAAGAAAGACAGAATTCGCCGGTACCGTGAACGATAGTTCTGGAAGTAGAGGTCCACGCCCGTCGTCCGCTGCCATCCGCGAGTCCCACAATACGCGAAACGACGCAATGTTGAGAATTATGCAGTGAACGCACAGAATGCTTCCAGGTTGTCTGTGCTACTTTTTTTTTTCAGTCCACGTATTTGCATTTTTTAGAAGCCAGAAAAAATGGGTTTATATTTTTTCTATTTTAATTATTGACTGTGTGCCTTCATCGACCCACGACTTTGACTAAATTTGGTGGTCGCGTCGACCACCAAAATGACCACGGAGAAGAGAGTGAGCGCGACTCAAACCGGCCAGGTCTCGATCGGCGGTTTTCGGGCGGAAAGAAACCGAATTTCGAGTCGCAAATTCTGTTCTGGGTAGTTGGGCTCTCATATGTCACGTACAACTAAAAACCTCGGCGAGCATAAATACCCTGTCAGTGTCCCTTTAATGGAGTGTTTCTTTTTTCTTTTTTCTTATTTAAAGCAACTTCTGGGAAGGAAAAAAAAAGAAAAACAGGTAGTGAGAAATTTTCCGTTAACCGGAGGGATAATTTCCCGAAATTCTACTCGCCTTCCATTTGCGGCGACAGTCAGTTCATCGAACGACGTTACATCGACGGATCGTTTCATCGACAGCTGGGGTTAGCTTTTTTCTGTGATCAGCCGCCTCAGACTGTCGCCGCGAAGCGGGGTGAACAGGTGGGCCGGAGCTCTGGGCCGGGTTAGAGTACAAATGCTCTAGTCAGGGTTAAAGGGCGGGGAGGTTAACACGTGCCCCGGTGATGCACGCGCGACGAAATGTCCCTACAGCGTGCATTTTGTGCAACGAGTGTCGACGGAACGGACAGCCGGTAAACTTTTGGGGAAATTAATGCAGGGAGAATAGACACTGCCTAAAAGACGCCATCAAATCGCATGTCTCACACTTTCCCTCCCCCCGCCCCCTTTGAAGTAGCAAGTAGCAAAAACGAAATCCTCAGTGCATTGAACATTCTGTATGACAAGGCTGTACTTTCAAAAATAACTGCCTTTTTGTCACAAAAGAAAAAGGCGTTTCTTTTGTTTCTTTTGAGAGCGAGATGAGATACGTTTTGGAGTTTTGTTGTTGCGATATCCGTGTTATGGTGATTCATCTAGATGACGCTTCTCTTCCTGTATTTCGATATCGAGCCAGATTGGCTGCGCGTTCGCTTCTCTGTTCGGTCTTCCAAGAACGGAAGATTCTGAGGAGATCGAATCAACGCCCACAACTTCAATATCGTTGGGGCTAACGCGAGTCGTGATACAAGGCAGAAGCACGAGAATTTACTCCTTAAGTTCCACTGCAGAAAAGATGTTTTTAAATACTCATTTTTTTCCTCGTTCTGTTTGTGAATGGAATGAGTTGCCACCAAATGTGACGGCGATTTGCTTCTACCGCTTTATTTGCGAGTGCAATTGATGAATTGTTTTTTGTCGCCAATGCCTAAGCTACTTGTTTAGTGTTGTTTGTTCATTCGACTCATTGATGGTCTCTTATGTCTATCATGCCTTGGCCCTCAAAAGGTGGCCGGCAGTATTCTCAAATTAATAAATAGAACATGGATCGAAGAGCGGCCTGCATTTCGCTGGTTTTGGTGACGAGCTAGCAGGCGCACTCGCGTCAGGCTCCTAGCCTTTCTGTCTAGCCTCGCACACTGCCGAGTGGGAATATGAAACGGGGCAAATAACAAATTATTATCATTGCTCGTCTCGCAAACATGTACATTAATTCAGTAACATGATCGATCGTGGTGTTACGAATAAGGGGCATGATTTACGTGATGTTTCTCTACTGCATTTTCTTTTCCTGTGCTCTAATAACAAATACCAATATTTCGGCGCATGTTTTTTTTTTCTCATGGAGTAGACGTGCTGTTTTTTACGGCTGCCTTTCCATATCATGAACCTTCGCTCACGCACGCATGACGTCATACGCAAGCTTGCCCGAGTTTTTGTCATTTCTTCGCTGCTACCATTTGTTCTATTTCTTTCTGGCTGGTATTTTACTACCGTTATAGATAAAATTGTTTATTTCTCGTCGCCGTACCCAAGGCGTGTGTGCGTATGAGAGCTTTCTCTCCTTGGAAGTGGAGGCTAGCCTTCGTGCTTATGCGCGGCTTCCGTGGATCCTTCGTTTGGTCAACACGCGTGCTCTCTGGGAGCGTGCGGCCGCAGCCTTCCGCTACCTCGCGGTGTGCACGACGGCAAGGCGACAGTGGGACCGCCACCTCCAGTTCATCGGTCAGTAACATTCGATATTTTCAGCGTGAACAGTGATATAATTTTTTGTAAGTCGTATCTTTGTTTCTTTTAAATTACTGCGAAAGATAACCTCCATTTGCAGTCTCTTTTCTATTTACTCGATCTTACTCCATTGTAAAGGCTTTGTACCTTGGCGTTCTAAAACCCTACCCGCGTCCATCGTTTTTCAATCCGGGCTGTCACAGGACATGGGCCTACGAAGTAACTCGGATCCATTTGGGTAAGATTTGGAACACGGCCCGTAAGATAGGGGGATCGCTGTGGAGTGGGCTAGCGCTCACCAGCTCGGAGCACGTGGAGCGAAAGCTCGCGCTGCAGCACCCAGGGATCTCCTGCCCGTTTTGATCTGGATGAGCATCGTACCGGCATGAGGTCGTGTATCACTACTGTGCGGTGCACGTTAAAAACCCCAGGCTGGGGTTGTACTGCGCTGGCTTAAAGGGCCTCTGACACGCCAAAAAACAAAAACATTTTTTTTCATGCTAGGCGTGGAAATGGCATATCACGATATTACAAAAAACTTTTTCCACTATAGAGTTGCGTAGTTTTTTTTATAAAAAAATAGAAATACGAGGCCCAATTCAAAGTTCCCGCCAGTGCACTGTGACGTAACAGTGTACCGCAAGGTGTCGGGGCGGTCAGAAGGGAGGCATCGACCTACGTCACTAAAAGTGGGTTCGCCGGAAGTCACGCGAGTTTCACTCCTCGTGCTCTCCACGACCGTGCCTAAGACTTTTTATTTTTATTTTTTATTCTGCTCTTCGTATGAGCGATCGTAGAAAACGAAGTTTCAGTTCCACTAGCTCTTTATCGCTGCACCGTTGGTTAGTTTTCAGTGCTGTAAAAGTTGAGGACGAAGAGTCAGTGGATCGACGTGATGGAGGTCAATGATGAAAGCGTTGCGAGTACAAGCCAGTGTACGAGTGCATGCCGTCAGTCCGATAATACGGAGCTATACTGAACATAAAACAAACTATCAAGTTTTGAAAAAAAAAAAATTAGAACGCTCGCAGAAATTAGGATTAGGATCACATCGAGACCTGCGAGTTTTAGTAAACTTCGCCTAGGGTTGTAATCTTCATCACTAAAGTGCATCGAGCATATCCATCGCCTACCCACGGATTCTAATAGCCGCTGCTGCGCTTTCGCCGTTGCGTCTTGGGACTTGAGCCATGGTAGCGGGCCAGGAGTGGAGTCAGGAGAGCGAGTTAACCAAACATATATACAGGTTTATTTACATCGCTAGGTTGAAGGCAGGGTTACATGTTTCACTCACATATCGAGAGAGTGAGCAGAGAGCAACGAGCCCCCCACATCCACAGGGGCTCTCTTATAGGCCACAGAAACACCGTTTCCCCACGTAGGGATCCCTAGTCCCCAGAAGGGAGAGCTGACCGCATATTTCTCGTTGAGTCGCTGTCGTGGGACTCTCTTCGCTTTCTTTGATGTCGCACGCAGACCGGAAGCCGGACACGAAGGGGGAGAGCAGGCGGCAACCGAATCTTCCAAGGACACTGCAGCGGACCTCTCTCGAGTCAGCCGTCGAGAGGAATGCCACGGGAGGAGGGCGCGCCCACGAGTCGCAGGGGGAGAAAGTGACGGGGCGACATCCGGATCCCCGGGCCGGTCGGCGCCCTTCGGGACGTCGCTGCGTTGGCCGATCGTAACAGTCTCTCCGCCGCCAGAAGTTGGTCACAAAGGGGAGGGGTCAGCAACCGCTCCGATGAGGGACCGTCGAAGAGCTGACGACGAGGTGGAGGGGAGACAGCGGGACCGGAACTTTCCGCTTCGTCCGAGCTGGGCCGACGTCTTCCGCGTGCCTTGAGAAGTGCGCCTGAACTCTTTCCGCTTCCAAGTCCGTGGAGGGCACTGCGAACGAGCTTCAAGGGGGAACACTTGAGACCGAGATAGCTCTGCAAATGAGTGCCCAGCAAACACCACCGAACACCCACCAGGCCACCAAATAATAAATCGTGACTTTAACAAAACAGTGAAAACACTACCAGTGCTCAGTACTCAACACAAAACAACAAAACACATGAAGCCAAAACTGATACATTTCGTATGTAGACAATTGACAAATGTAAGCAATTTTCGTGATACACAAGCTTCTTTCGTGACACTGTTATGAGCGTCTGCTCAAGCCATCCGCATTGGTGTGCAGTTTGCCCTTTTTATATTTTACCACAAAGGAGTACTGTTGCAATGCTAGGCTCCAGCGAAGGAGTCGGCCGTTTTTGGGGGACATGTTCTGCAACCACTGGAGAGGACAATGGTCGGTCTCGATGGTGAAGTTCGAGCCGGCCACGTAGCAAGCTAGCTTTTGCACGGCCCACACCAGGCAAGCGCATTCTTTTTCTGAAGCGCTATAGGCCTCCTCGCGAGTCGTAAGCTTACGACTGACATATAAAATGGGATGCTCTTCACCGGAGTCGTCCCGCTGGCACAGCACTACCCCAAGGCCTCGGTTACTGGCGTCACATTGAATGATAAACTCGCGTTCATAATCTGGCGCCCTCAGAACCGGTTTGCTCATTAGAGCCCTCTGCAGTGCGCGAAAAGCCCGCTCTTTTTGATCGTCCCATCGAACTTGTTGTGGCTCTGTCTTTCTGAGTGCGTCGGTGAGTGGGCTAGCAACGTCTGAGTAGTTTGGGATATAATGCTGATAATACCCCGCAACGCCTAGGAACGACCGAATGTCGGTTTTGGTGAGCGGCCGAGGAAACTCCTCGATTGCCGCCAGCTTGATCTCAGACGGTCGGCGGAAACCCCGACCCACCACGTGTCCTAGGTATGTTACTTCTCCCCTGGCCAACTGGCACTTTTCCGCTTTTATAGTGAGACCTGCGTCGCGGAGTCTTTCGAAGACAACCCGAAGCTGTGTTAGGTGCTCGTCCCAGGTCTCAGAAAACACGGCAATGTCGTCCAGGTACGGAACAGCGAACTCCTGGAGACCCCGCAGCACCCGATCCATTAAGCTCGAGAAGCAATACGGCGCATTTTTGAGGCCAAAGCTAAGGACCCGCGGTTTGAACGTACCCAAAGGGGATATGAAAGCGGCGTAGCGGCTCGCTCGTTCTGAAAGAGGTACTTGCCAGTAGCCTCGAGTGAGGTCCAACGTAGAGATGTACCTTGCGGCGCTCACCCTCTCAACACGTTCCTCAATATTGGGGATAGGATACGTCTGATCTTTGGTGACGAGGTTGAGCCGCCGGTAGTCTACACACGGACGAGGTTCTTTTCCCGGCACCTCGACCAAGATCAAAGGAGAGGTGTAGTCACTCTCCGCCGGTTCGATTACGCCGAGGTCGAGCATGCGTTTTACCTCGCGTTCCATGATTTCCCTTTGTCTCGGTGAGACCCTGTAAGGTTTTGAGCGCACAGGTTGTTCGGTGGTCAGCTCAATATCATGAACTACAAGATCGGTCCTTCCCAGTTTGCCCGCGAAGATGTCCTGAAATTCTCCGATGAGAGCTTTCATGTCTACCAGCTGCCGCGGCTCTAAAGCGGAGACCATGACAGCTTTCTCGATCACCTGTTCGACAGTGAACCCGCCTTCGGATCTGCCAACCTCGGGACACTCGAAGCTGACCTCCTCCGGGTGATTCACCGTTAAGCCCATTACCATCTCGCGTTGCTTGTACAACTTCATCAAGTTGCTGTGATACACTTTTTGAATTCTACGTTTCCCCGGAGTGCTCACAACGTAGTTGGTGTCGGAGAGTTTATGCAGCACCTCAACTGGGCCCTCCCATTGAACCTCTAGTTTATTTTTGGTGGACGGCTTCAAGAGCATTACTCTGTCACCGACAGTGAAGGTTCGAGGCTTCGCGGTCTTATCGTAATAGCGTTTAGCCTTCTCTTGAGCATCTTTCATGTTACTTTCCGCGATGTCTCGACTGCGGTTCAGTCGATCTAGTAGCTTGAGCACGTATTCTACGACCGTGGGGTCTTCCCCTCTACCCTCCCATGTTTCCCTCAGCATCTGCAGAGGGGATCTCAGAGAACGGCCGTACACGAGCTCGGCTGGGCTAAAGCCAGTTGCCTCGTGTGGCACGGATCTCAGAGCAAACATGGTGGCTGGGAGGCATGCTTCCCAGTCTGTCTTGTGCTCATAGCACAACGCTCTCAGTACGCGCTTCATCACCGAATGCCACTTCTCCACGCTGTTGGACTGTGGGTGGTAGACGGAGCTGTGAATCAGCCGTATGCCACACCTCTCAAAAAAAGTAGTCGTTAAAGCGCTGGTAAACACACTACCCTGATCGCTTTGGATTTCGGACGGAAATCCCACGCGTGCGAACACCGAGAGCAGTGCGTTGACAACCTCTACGGAGCTCAGCTCCTTCAAAGGGATCGCTTCGGGAAATTTAGTCGCGGGACAAAGTACGGTCAGAATGTGTCGGTACCCCGACTGTGTGACCGGGAGGGTCCAACCGTATCGATTACCAAGCGACGAAAAGGTTCCGTGATTAGCGGCACGAGTTTAAGCGGCGCCTTGGACTTGTCGTGTGGCTTTCCGACTCGCTGACACGTGTCGCAAGATCGGACGGTTTCCTCCACATCTTTGAAACAGCCAGGCCAGTAGTACTCCTGGAGGAGACGATCTTTCGTTTTTCTTACTCCAAGGTGACCTGACCATGCGTTGCCATGCGCTAGCTGAATGAGGTCCCGTCGGTACTTTGTCGGTACAACCAGCTGATCAAACTCTACTCCCTTCCGATCTTTGTACTTTCGGTACCACACACCGTTTCTTTTCTGGAAAAGAACATTGCGCTGAGAGACGCCCTCGTCCGTTCGCGACTTCAGATTTTGAATCGAGGGGTCCTCTTCCTGTTCTGCGATCAACGAGGCTCGATCTACACCTAACAGTACCTGAAAGCTCTCAGACTCGGGGGTAAGGCAGAGGCCCTCACTATCCTCCCAGTCGGGTTCCTCATCTTTCTCGTCTGGGGTCGGTTCAGCCGGAGTTTCCGACTCCGCTTTAGTCTCAGGTTCACCTGCACTAGCTTCGTTCCCGACGCCTGAACGCGAGGCGTCTGAGGACGAAGTACCGTCAGTTGAAGCGTCAGCTTCGCTTCCATAGTGCAACTTTGCTGCCAAATCTCGAGCTTTTGCCCTCGTCAGTGCCTGAACTGTTCCCTCGCAGAACGTCTTACCCTTCTCCTGAAGCAGCTGCTCGGACTTGTTTGAAAAGAGGTAAGGGTACTGCAACGGGAGGTTGGCCGACACGGCGGCCTCTGTCTCGAGCGTGCCAAAGGGGCCCTCAATGAAGACCTTGGCGATCGGCAGGCACACGCTATGATCTTCGACCACCTGTTTGATCCACGCGCACTCTCCCGTGAACTTCGTGGAGTCCACGTAAGAGGGGTGGATCATATCCATGGTGGCGGCCGAGTCACGTAGCACTTTGCACGGCCTGCCGTTCACCACCAGGTCGCGCAAGTACGGCTCTAACAGCCGAAGGTTCTCATCGCTCCCGTTTACGTATGAGAACACCACCTTTGCCTCTGTGCATCTGGACGCAATATGACCCGTCTTGCGGCAGTTATAGCACGTTAACGGCCTACGGGCCTCGAGCGCCTTCTTTTTGTCTTTTTCCGCCCGGCTTTGGGCGTCTTCCCCCTTCGGTCGGCTATCCTCTCCCTCGATCTCGCCCTTCTTACTAAGCGAATCCTTGGAAAGCTGACCCCTCGACCACTTTCGATCCTCACGTTTGTTCGGAGGGAACGCTCCCTTTTTCGGGCGGCCGCTCTCATCTAGGGCGCGGCGAGTTGTGAACTCTTCCGCGAGTTCTGCTGCCCTTAGAACAGTCCCTGCGTCTGGCTTATCCTGTACCCAAAGGCGGGTCTCTTCAGGGAGGCGACGCAAAAACTGCTCCAGGCACACGACCTCTAGAACTTTGTCGTGGCTCCCGTGAGCGTCCACGCTTTTGAGCCATTCCACCAGGTTTGCCTTCAAGTTGTAGGCAAACTCGGGGAATGACTCACTCGCTTTCTTTTCCGCGCCGCGGAAACGCTGCCGAAAGGCCTCCGCTGAAAGACGATACTTTTTCAGGAGGCTCGACTTTACCCGGTCGTAGTCCTCCGCCTCGTCTTTCGCGAGCCTTGCGACAACCTCCGCAGCCGGGCAAGGAAGGAGCGTCAGGAGACGCTGCGGCCAAGTTTGCCTGGTGAAACCGACCTTCTCGCACGTGCGCTCGAAATTCACCAAGAACAAACCAATGTCCTCTCCGATCTTAAAAGGCTGCATGAGGTTTTTCATCTTAAATGAATGCCCTTCGCCTTTGCTGGAGACTGGACTGCCCTCCCGATCCGACCTTTCCCTGACTAGTTCGAGGTCAAGCCTCTTCAGCTCGAGCTCTTGCTCTCGAAGCTTGGACTCCGCCTCTTGGCGTTTACACTCCGCCTCTTGGCGCTTGCACTCTGCCTCTTGGCGCTTACACTCCGCCTCTTGGCGCTGGAGTCCCTCGCTCCGGTCTCTCTCTTCTAGCTCTTTTTTTCCTTGTCGGTTTTCTGCACTTCACTCCAACACTCGGATAACTCCGCGTCATCCGCTCCAGTGTCAAGAATTGCCTGTATGATGAGCGGCTTTCGCTTCACCCCTCTAACATCCACCCCCAATTCCTCGCATATACGTAACAATTCCGGCTTACGTAGCGAATTGAGGTCCATGATCGCACCGAGCACTGGCTATGTTCCAACACTACTATCCTGACGCGTGACACACTCGTCGTCAAAAATAGCTAAATATCACCCGCTTCTACCAATTAACCCAGTAGTCAAAAGCCTGGTGGATATTCAAATGGAAATGCCAGACACTCACCCACAGTGCGATCCATGGTCTGCGGAGTTCATCCCGTCGCTGCCAACCACTGTTGCGTTTTCGCCGTTGCGTCTTGGGACTTGAGCCATGGTAGCGGGCCAGGAGTGGAGTCAGGAGAGCGAGTTAACCAAACATATATACAGGTTTATTTACATCGCTAGGTTGAAGGCAGGGTTACATGTTTCACTCACATATCGAGAGAGTGAGCAGAGAGCAACGAGCCCCCCACATCCACAGGGGCTCTCTTATAGGCCACAGAAACACCGTTTCCCCACGTAGGGATCCCTAGTCCCCAGAAGGGAGAGCTGACCGCATATTTCTCGTTGAGTCGCTGTCGTGGGACTCTCTTCGCTTTCTTTGATGTCGCACGCAGACCGGAAGCCGGACACGAAGGGGGAGAGCAGGCGGCAACCGAATCTTCCAAGGACACTGCAGCGGACCTCTCTCGAGTCAGCCGTCGAGAGGAATGCCACGGGAGGAGGGCGCGCCCACGAGTCGCAGGGGGAGAAAGTGACGGGGCGACATCCGGATCCCCGGGCCGGTCGGCGCCCTTCGGGACGTCGCGGCGTTGGCCGATCAGCGGCACCGTCCTGCGGGAACCGCAGTCAGCCACCAGTCCATCTCTTGTGTGTCTCTCGGAAATGCACGCAGTGTGATCTCTTCTTCAGTTGCTAAAATACCGGGACAGTCCCTCTCACACAGCACCTTCTAGGCATTGTAGTTGATCACGTCAATTCACTGACTCCTCTTCTTCTACCTTTACAGCAACATTAAGCGATGAACCGCAATAGAAAGAAACCTTGTCTGCTTTGATCGCTCGTGGAGGTGCGGAGAATAACAAAATAATTTTAACAAAAATATTACACGCGCTCGCGGTAAGCACAAGGAGGGATACAACTCACGTGACTTCCGGCGATGCCTCCCTTCTGACCGCCCCGACACCTTGCGGTACACTGTTACGTCACAGTGCACTGGCGGGAACTTTGAATTTGGCCTCGTATTTCTATTTTTTTATAAAAAACTACGCAACTCTGTAGTGAAACAGTTTTTTTTGTAATGTCCTGATATGCCTTTTTAACGCTCTAGCAAGAAAAAAAAATAATGTTTTTTTTTGGCGTGTCAGAGTTTTTTTAATATCTTATCAACAGCTGAGACACTAAGCAGTGACCCATTGAAGCTGAATTACTTACTCACAACATTATTATTATATTTACCATTACCCCGATGAATAGCGTGCTCGCCGTGATTTTATTGACTAACCCACTCGCATTTCCCGCTAGGTGGAGATAAGCTCCAAAATAGCGGTTGTTCTGAGTGAGTGAGTGAGTGATTTATTTGCACTTGAATTGGTGCACACACGGCGGCGTGCCAGGCAAAGCTGATAGGTAAAAACCCTTACGCGTGTGCGTCTGCCAGCCTGCCGCCGTGTGCGTTGGTAGTTATAGTACTACCCCAGCTTTAGAAGCGTTAAAATTATGATGGCAGTGATGATGGAGGTGGTAATGACGATGATGTTGTTTATGACGGTGGCGATGGTGTTGATTATGATTCAAGTGGAAGAGGGGGTGAGGGAGTGAAGATCATGATGATGGCAGCAGACGCGAAAGCATTCGTCTCGCAAATACCTTGCAAAGTTCCCTGGATTCATCGTGTGATGTGGGCAGAGGGCTACGAGAATGCTAATGGGACGGTTAACAAGTCTCTAATGGCGACAGGCAGCAGGGATTTGCTGTGACGAACAGTCCTGCCTCAAAGAAGTTCGGGCTGGCCTGATCTTCTACCGAGGCGTACGGCGGCCGATAGGCGAGTCCCCGAAAGAGATCCGTCGAGCAATCGACACAGCACGCGGACTCGAGAAATCCTTCGTCTCTGGTCGAAGGGCCGCCAGCCAAGGGTTCTGAGCCGTGTGTGGTGCGGCACGTCGGTCGTGCCAGGGGACCAGGCGCAGATTTTGCGGGTTGCGCGGCGCTGCACACTCTCCAGTCTCTCGATTAGGTGTTGTTAAGGGAGGCAGAGCAGTATTCCAATGAAGGCAAAACTAAGGATGTATATAGCGTCTGCAGGACCGCCGGCCCACCTGGCCTTGCGACGCGGGTGATGAAGCCAAGCGTCCTGCGGGCCTTCGCGGTAACACCGGCAATATGTGCGGAAAAATCCAAGTTTTGGGAAAACGTGACACCCAAGATGGACAGGTGGTCTGATGCGGGTAATGGAGTGCCTTCTACAGTGTATACAGGGCTTGCCTGTTTTTTGCAGTTTGAGAAACGTATCACGGAACTCTTGGATGCGCTCAGGCTTAGGTGTTCTCTCGAGATCCATATCTCTCTATATCTTCTAGATAGTTCTGCAAGTGACGTGCGTCAGACTGGTACGAAATCGTCGTCGCAATCGATGTATCGTCTGCGTATTGCACTAGGATACACTTGTCGTTGCGTGGCATGTCGTTCACGTATACGAGAAAGGGCGTCGGAGCGAGGACAGAGCCCTGTGGCACTCCTGATGAGATGACTCTCTCTCTGTAGATCGTGCCCCACAGTACAGAACTTGTTGGCTGCGATTCCGCAGAAAGCTTGATATCCAGGTGAATAGGGAACCGTGTATGCCTGCGTGTCTAAGTCAAGACCTGCATCGTTCGTAATCTCGTTTTGTATTTTTATTTTGTTTATTTAAGATTTATGTGACTTGAAGTTTTCGGTAAATACCGAGAAGGATGAACTCTGCCGGCGTAGCGGGTTGTGGAGAGAGCATGGGGGGACGGTGGAAGGGGTCCACGAAAACTTCCTAATGAAATTTACTGGAGGTTTTCGATGCATCTTTCTGCACGTCTCTAAATAACTTACAAAGTAGCTCAGTTACAGTCGTTACCACAAAAACTTGGACGTTTTGCAGTTCTTTCTGTGAGCCAGCTGCTGCGCCTATACTCGGCGGTGAGTGTGTCACTGCTGTCACGAAGGGCGAGGGTAACACTGACCGGAGGAGGAAGCAGACGGAACGCTGAAGAAGAGAGGGGGAAACCTCCTTCTCTCTTTAGCGTTCCGTCTGCTTCCTCCTCCCCGGCCCGTCTTACCCTCGCCTTTCGTTCTTTGGTTGCAACGGACTATAACCTTCTCGCCAGGATCGGCCAGAGTGGGGCCTAATATTGATCTGCACGAGCGTATCTGATTCGGATCACGTTTTCGAGGTCCAATATTTGACTCCTTTCGCGCTCCAATCGCTAGGGAAACCCTGCCCTTGTTCGTTGGGGCTAACTTAGCCTAGAGTACAAACACTCCGTTCGCCGAGTGTTTTGTAGGCGGCGCCACTGGTGCAACGAAATGGCGAAAACGCGACTTCCTCAGCTTTAGGTTTGGTGTGAAGAAGCTCAGGCGAGAGGGTTTTGCGTTATCGCGGACTGTCTTAAAAACATTTCTGGAGGACGGGAAACCGTTTTTTCACGCGATTTCAGATACAGCTCCAGATGACTGGCAAGTTGCAACCATGATTTTAAGCACCAAAGATGACTTAAGTGGCGTTCCTTTGACGCGTAACTTATTTCTATAGTGGCTCTCAGGTGGAGCTAAGTGCATCCATCCAGCCTCGTTCTTAATCGCGTCACTCCCCCGATTCTAAGCTTGATTGGGGCGCCCCTCGCTCTTCGTCCTGTCTGCCGGGAGAGGCCGGCTCGGCCTCGTCGCCCGAGGCAGTGATTTGTGCCTGACATCTCCGCCCGTTGCCACAATGGATGGTTCCTTCGCGCGAAAGGACCTTCCCTCTTTCATTTATTTTTTCTTTCTTTGTTTCCTCACTGACGTAAGCTGGCAATAGTGGGTGGCGGCAGGAAGTTTCTTTCTATCCGTAACGATCGTCTTGCTTTTCTTGTTCGTCGGCGTAACGTTTCGTACCATCGTTGGTCGTCGTTTCTTTCGTCGACGTCGTCCTCCGAAGGTTCATCTCCCTCGCTAAGTGTGCCGGCGGAAGCCTGTTTCTCACGCCAGGTCGCCCCGCGTCCGCCACGAGTGGAGATCGATCTGCAAATTCTTTCGAGGCGGATATTGTTCCGAACTGAGATGTAGCTTCCCGCAAAGCGTTTAAAGAAGACTTCGTTTTTTTTTCGTTTTTTTATGAGGGGATTTTGCATTTACGGGTCTTTATCATCATCATCGTTACAGGCTATTAAAAGAGAAGTCATAAACGTTGAGCCGGACATGCTGCATCGGTGTAGTCGTCGTGAGCGTGCGGTAAACAAGCGCTTTCATGTCTCGCCCTATCGATTCGTAACGTGCGTGCGGTCTGCACTCATCCCGCGGCGGGCCTGCAGCTGCGTGTTCGTCCATGCTTAGCTGTTCCCACGATGAGAAACATGACCGAGCGAACAAGTGGACCGACAAGCTACTACATCTACTGGGAGGAGTTCGCGGGGCGTATACAGGATGCCTACGTACGGCAAAACATGGAATTTTGCTGGACTGCTACTTTGTATTGGAGAAGGGGAAAGGGAATCAAAAGATAGAGAAAAGCGAAATCAAGGCAAGGGGAAAGTAATGCTACACTTTCATAAAGCTGCTTATCCGGACCAGTTTTACGCATGAAGCGTACCAGTGCCGTTGTAGCTTTCAGGCATTTGGGTGGCAATTTCCACATTGTTTCTTCGTTCCCAAAGGAGCAACGGAAGATTCCATCTTCCTTCTCAAGGTCACCTCGCCTCAACCAAAGAGGGCGTCCCAAACGCAGCAGCCCCGGAATTTCAAGTGCGGGTGCAACCCCATCGTGGTGAACGGCGCCCAGAGATTGCACTGAGAGGTCGCTTATGGCCTGAATGTCCAACGAGAGTGAAGGTCCAACGAGTCTGAATGTCTAATCGGTCACGTGACAGCCGAGACGGAATGTACAACGAGACGAAAGATCCAATCGAGACGGAATGTCCATCGAGCCTGAATGTCCAACGAGACGAAAGGTCCAATCGAGACGGAATGTCCAATGTGCCTGAATGTCCAACGAGACGAAAGATCCAACCGAGGCGGAATGTCCATCGAGCCTGAATATCCAACGAGACGAAAGGTCCAATCGAGACGGAATCGTCCAATGTGCCTGAATGTCCAACGAGACGAAAGATCCAACCGAGACGGAATGTCCATCGAGCCTGAATGTCCAACGAGACGAGAGGTCCAATCGAGACGGAATGTCCAATGTGCCTGAATGTCCAACGAGACGAAAGATCCAACCGAGACGGAATGTCCATCGAGCCTGAATATCCAACGAGACGAAAGGTCCAATCGAGACGGAATGTCCAATGTGCCTGAATGTCCAACGAGACGAAAGATCCAACCGAGACGGAATGTCCATCGAGCCTGAATGTCCAACGAGACGAAAGGTCCAATCGAGACGGAATGTCCAATGTGCCTGAATGTCCAACGAGACGAAAGATCCATCGAGACGGAATCTCCATCGAGCCTGAATGTCCAACGAGACGAAAGGTCCAATCGAGACGGAATGTCCAATGTGCCTGAATGTCCAACGAGACGAAAGATCCAACCGAGCACGGAATGTCCATCGAGCCTGAATGTCCAGCAGAGACGAAAGGTCCAATCGAAACGGAATGTCCAATGTGCCTGAATATCCAACGAGACGAAAGATCCAATCGAGACGGAATGTCCATCGAGCCTGAATGTCCAACGAGACGAAAGGTCCAATCGAGACGGAATGTCCAATGTGCCTGAATGTCCCACGAGACCAAAGATCCAACCGAGACGGAATGTCCATCGAGCCTGAATGTCCAACGAGACGAAAGGTCCAATCGAGACGGAATGTCAATGTGCCTGAATGTCCAACGAGACGAAAGATCCAACCGAGACGGAATGTCCATCGAGCCTGAATGTCCAACGAGACGAAAGGTCCAATCGAGACGGAATGTCCAATGTGCCTGAATGTCCAACGAGACGAAAGATCCAACCGAGACGGAATGTCCATCGAGCCTGAATGTCCAACGAGACGAAGGTCCAATCGAGACGGAATGTCGCAATGTGCCTGAATGTCCAACGAGACGAAAGATCCAATCGAGACGGAATGTCCATCGAGCCTGAATGTCCAACGAGACGAAAGGTCCAATCGAGACGGAATGTCCAATGTGCCTGAATGTCGCAACGAGACAGAAGAGTCCAGCCGAGATAGGAGATATCCATCGAAGACCTGAATGTCCCAACGAGACCCGGAAAGGTCCAAGCGAAGTACGGAGATGTCCAATGTGCCTGAATGTCCAACGAGACGAAAGATCCGGCCGAGACGGAATGTCCATCGAGCCTGAATGTCCAACAGAGACGAAGGTCCAATCGAGACGGAATGTCTAATGTGCCTGAATGTCCAACGAGACGAAAGATCCAACCGAGACGGAATGTCCATCGAGCCTGAATGTCCAACGAGCCGAAAGGGTCAATCGAGACGGAATGTCCAATGTGCCTGAATGTCCAACGGACGAGATCAATCGAGACGGAATCTCCATCGAGCCTGAACGTCCAACGAGACGAAAGGTCCAATCGAGACAGAATGTCCAATGTGCCTGAATGTCCAACGAGACGAAAGATGCAGAGACGGAATGTCAACGAGCCTGAATGTCAACGAGTCTGAATATCCAACGGATATAGAATGAACCTAACAAGAATTTGAGAAGATATTTCTTTCGAGTAGTGAATTGCTGCTGTTCGTGATGAAAAATGCGTTCGATGTAATGGGAACCGGACGTTTCGGTGCGGAATATCGGTACTCGGTCGTTTCGGTACGTGCGTCGTTTCGGTACCGGGCTTGTCGATGCACGGCTATTTTGGTGTGCCGCTGAACTGTGCCGCCGACGTTGCCTCTGTGAAGTCCTCCAAATAAAAATAAAAATTTGCTCGTCGTATTTTGAAGATTTCATAGCCCAGAAAATAATCTGTTTACTCACTTCGCTGCTTGTGCATCTAAATTTAAAGATAATTTCTATAATAAAAAAATGACGTGAAAAAGTCACAATTCTACAAGACCAAAGACCGAACTCGTTGACCATTGACAATCGGTCACGCGTTTCACTTTTCGAAGGTCGTAACTCTGGCGCAGGAAACAAATGTGGGGTCCACGAGAATTCTTAAACTCGTTAATCGTGCTTATCCCCAGTACAGCCTTCTTTACGTATTGTACGAGTTGCTGTATTTTCCTTATTGGTGTCCCTAGTCGTGCAAAGATGATGTCCCCCGCATGGGAGAAAAACGCCTGATTAAATTGTTAGTGTTATTGTCAGGTCAAGTCGGTGTAGTATGTAAAATTACACTAAATAGTAATTTTTTGTTTTTTACAAAACGAGGGTGGAATTTTGACATTTATAATTGGATTTTTCGGTCCCCAGAAACAAACATTTGATCCTCATATCAAAATCAGTGATAAAATACAACGTCCCTTCCATTAAGCCTCTGTGCAGGTGATGTCCTAAAGTGGTGAGCTTCTGTCCGGTGATTGTGTGCAGAAGTTCGGCGCGTTGACGCATATCGCGGCGATTAATTTTGCAAGCTTGTCACCAATGCCATTGCTGTCGCATTGAACCATGTGTTAAGAAACAAGTAGGTATTCTTAATAGTCATACAATACTTTTTTAGGATTGGCTTCCGTCGTTTCCGCTCTGCCTTTTCTGGTCAGATGGCATGCAGCAGTCGCACCGATACGCGCCCAGGTAGTGCACCAAGGCTGCGATCGGTTTCAAGTGGTTGTAACTCTGTCTGAGGCCGCTGCGACAGTGGACTCTGCATTTATTCATATGCGCATTAAAGTGCACTATATAACCGCAGGATCAGGAAGTCAGCCCTCGCTCAGTATTCCTAAATTCCATTATGCTAGAGTCGCGAGTGAACATATTCGTAGGAACCCGGCCTTTAATCTTGAAGAGTGAATCGTACCCGGGTCGAGTGCGTTCGCTCTCGTTTATAAATTCTGAAATCTGCAGTTTGTCATCCTCTGTTTTTCTGGAAAGAGGGTCTTAATGTTGACCCCCACTGTCCCGGCTATCCACACACTACCTAATCAACTCTTTTCGACAGTTCGACAAACGGGCGCACACCCCATTCTATTCTACCGAATCGGCCTAGGAGCGAATTGACCTATTCGACGAATTGTCCTTCTTCAGTTGTCGAGATACCAATATAGTTTCGACCGGATGGCTGGATTCGCGGTGCAATACCTTCCCCTACAAGAATAAAGCGCGTGGAACGATCTGTTGTTACATTGATACAGGATCAGGCTATTGGTACATCCGGGTGTGAACTACTGCTGCAGTCAGGTGGATGCGTTCGTCATCGTCATCAGCAGTCCATTAAGCTCTCACCGTACCAAGAGCGTCGTCGCTACCTGACAGGATCGCGACTTTGGAGTGCTTCCGGAGCTAGTTAATTACGCCGGGCTTCTGAAAACCACTATGACATGTCACATGCAAAAAACAATGCGTACTGCGTGATTCCAGTAGTATCGCTCTATTCTGTGACATACAAACCTACTGGCAGGGAATGCAAGGGTATGTAAACTACTGACAACTGCAGTGTACAGTGAGTAGTTGTCAATTGCAAAGATAAATGTCCAATTCGCATAACTGTTCATGCATTTGCTCATGAGTTGTCGGGTCACACCCCAGCCACCCTCGTGCATTTATGGCGCGTTAGATGTAGATTTTTTAAAGATATCTGTGTATTTTTTATTAGTAGGAAATTACGCTTGCGCAAGCTGCTAGATCCCTCACTATAGCTCCCAATGCTCCTTTCAAAATTTAAATATTCTGGAGTAAAGTAAAGATTTGGGCAGTTGGTTCATTGCAAGCAAAAAGCGCCGAAAAAAATACAGGAACACAGACGAAGGAAACAGGACAAGGCGCCTTGTCTGTTTCCACTTCGTCTGTGTCCCAGTATGTTTTCGGCGCTCTTTGCTAACATATTCGCTCTGCGCATAGTCAGTGGCACTGGCAGGGCGGTCATGTGCTTACAATGCGGGTCTCCGTACGCAGCTCATCTGTAGATCGAAACGGGCAGAGATGAGACTGAACTAAAATTCCTGGGATCTGAAGCGCGGCTTTCAGCAGAGACCATATTGATTGCGCTGCATTCGAACACCCGGACACTGCATCCCTATTATCTGTTTCGATTGTCTGACCTATGTCATCGAAACATTCAAAACAATTCAGCTGTCACTTATCAAAGAACCGTTTTGCGTCGTACAGTCAATACCTTTAACCGATGGGTATATAGCTGCGCATCGGCACTCAGCAGGCTTACCATCGCGCACTTCGTCTGGATGAAATTAGAATATTTGCTGTCTGCTCTATGTTTCTCTGTCGTCCGTCAACGCCAGCTCCAGTGGCACATTTTAGTATGACGAAAATACGGCAATGCCTGCAGGAACGCGGAATAAATACACACAGGTCTGTACTATGCTGACCAGAACAAATTATTCTGCGCGTGACAGGCGAGACGGAATGTCCAGCGTGCCTGAATGTCCAACGAGACGAAAAGATCCAATCGAGACGGAATGTACAACGAGCCTGAATGTACATCGAGACTAAAGATCCAACCGAGACGGAATGTCCAACGAGCCTTAATGTCCAACAGAGACGGAAGATCCAACCGAGACGGAATATCCAACGCGCCTGAATGTCCAACGTGCCTGAATATCCATTATTGGACCTTTCGTCTCGTTGGACATTCAGGCTCGTTGGACATTCCAGCTCGTTAGACATTCCGTCTCGTAATCTGAGAGGTCTCCAACCGGGAGAGGGACAAAGGACCATGAAAGTAAAGTCTACTGTCTTCGGCCGGGAGCTTATCTGATCATCAGGAGATTATTTTACGGATCCAGAGGAAATCGACTGCGCCGTGGCTAGCTTGGGGCCACCGACACGATGGACGTCGGTGACGAGCTCAATGTGAAATGCGAACCTTCTGAGAAAAAGACAGTGCCGTGGGCGGATCCAAGACTTCGACGTTTGCTCGACCCGCTTTGGCTGTCGACCGTTTCCCCTAGGTTGCCTTCACATGAAGGCTCCTAGATTCCCCAAAGCCCCTACTTGGAGGCAGAGGCATTCATAAAATGTGAACAGTCTCACCTCTGCCTGGCAGTACCTTTTTCATACAGCTTCAATATTATTTGAGCAATGAGGTTAAAAATGTATGTACAAGTTGGCGTCACGCAATGCAAGTAGAGCTGAGTGACTAATAGAGCTGAAACAGTAATTTTACAGAGGGTAACAAGCCATAAAATGTCACAGACTATTTTAATGCAAACATCGCTCACAGCTTAGTGGTATTTAAGCAACCAGCATCTGCATAAATGTGAGGATGTTACGTGGCATTTATTTATTTTACTTAAAGATTGCTGATGCGCAGTAGCTGCGCTCGTATTAGCAAGTAATATTATTTTTATTTTTGTAACCTATCTGCTTATCTTGTAGAGCCCAAATAAAACAAATTCTACAACTGTAATACACCTAGCTACATGAATATTTCCATGATCTTACTTTACAAAAAAGAAAAACAGCGATGCTAGTGCACGAACTGTCATTGGCCTTTGAATGGTCTGATATTAGTTTATGAAATTAAATGTTATCAACAAGCTTTAATATTCGTCGCTCGAAAATTCTGAATCGCATAAAAAGTTACAAAATCGTTCATTCAAAAACGTAAAAAAAAAAAAAATTAGTTGCATTGTATTGATTTTGCGACTTGCGACTTGGGAAGCGAGCATGTTACCAGAGCAACCAGAGCCACGAGAATTTGTTTTCTTTATTCCTGAGTACTCCGATAACAACGGAGACGACCGATTATATTTGGAAAAAGGCGCTTCACTTCACCGTTCATCGCAAATCTCAATCTCTAAAGGCCGGTTGAGACACCGCGCGTTCATGAGTGCGTTTAACTGTGTTGTGTTGAGAACCGAAAGCCAGACACCGGCACATCTGTGCTTCGTATGAAGCGATGGAATCCAATTCAAGGAATCATGTTTGCACGCGATATAACCCAGCAGGGATGTCCTGGTTTCTCGCAGCCGAAACTGCAGTCAAACGCAACTGTCTGAGTGCTCCAGTTGTTTCGCTCCCGGCTCTGGCCGCGAGCTCGATCAATTTCACAGCACGCTGGCTACGGTAGCCTCAACGGAGTAATCGTTACAAGTAACGGGATTACTTGTAATTAATTACTTTTTGAGTAATTTTGTAATTAATCCGTTACTTTTCTAGAAATGTAATTTCTAACGTAATTTCATTACTTTTTTAGTAGCGGATTACCACAAGTTACTCGTTACATTCTTTTGCTATTTCAATTTTTTTTTTCAATATTTCAAGCATAATTGTAAAAATATGATTTTTGAGTAGCGTCACCGAGTTGGGGCGGGGGAAGGGGGGGGGGGGGGGCATATAGACTGAAGCCAAAAGGTTGTGACGGGATCTCGGCAAAGAAAAAAAGAAGGTGGAAAGAGGGAAACAGAGGGGGAGTTGACTTTGCTATCCCCTTAGCACGGTAACAAGAGGGGGGCCCCGACAAAAGTAGACAACGAAAGAAAACGGGAGTTTTCACACAGCTAGAGAGGTTTCTTAAGACAACCGAAGGGTCGCTTACACGATGCAAAAACGCCGCGTTTCGGTCGCTTTTTCTCAGAAAGAGAAGCCCCTTCTGAGCCTTGGGCACTTGATTCGGAGTGGGGCGAAAGAAGAATAGAAGAGTAATAGATGGCCCATAAAAATGTCACATGGCACGGATCTCCCAAACTGGAACTGTGGGGTGGGTCTGCTGCGTCTGCTGTTTCTTTTGCTAAGATCATTATCGGGAAGTTTGTGCGATGCAGTCCCAGCCCGCGCTCAGATTTCAGAAGCGGAAGGACGTGAATAAATACATAAGCAACACCCTGAAAACAAGCTCGAAGTTGAACTAATAGCTTTCTTTCGCGTCTTTTTCTTTAAACAAAAACAGTAGCCACTACAACTTAGTGTGCACCGAGGACGGTGGGGAGTCAGCCTCCCCTCCTATTTTTGCTTGTTTGCGTTTTGTGCGGGGGAGGAGTCGGAGTCGCTGTGAGTTCCGAATACGGGGCTTTACGGGACAAAAGGCCAGATGCCGTCCAGTTCGAAGAACAATTTTAGAACTCCAGTGCCTTCTGACGTTTTTACGTGACATTTTTCTTATATTTTCTTGTTACACGGCAAAGAAAGCATGTCGTTTCCTTCCCGTGATGGAGACTCGAGGTTTCCAGCTTTCTGGTCAAGTAGAGACAAACACCAGAGCCCTAGCTCAGCCTACAAGCGAACCTAGTGTCGTCTTGGAGAACGATACTCACAATAGTCACCACATCCGCTGATGAGTTTTCTACGAATTTTTTCTGTTTCTCATGCTAGTTTTTTTTTGCAAGAATTTTGCGGTAATGTTGTCTTAGTAGGGTGTAGCCCTTGTCAAATCCTGTCTTTCTCTTGACTCTCTTTTTCTCCTCGTACTTATGTAGGAATGTTTTATCTATATGAACTGTTTTTTTTTCTGCTGTTAAATATTTTCTACTGAGGTCCCGCCTCTAGCTCGCTGATCCACGGCTACAAAATACGCGAGAGGTCCCAGCAGTGAGCATTCAGCATGCCTCTTGCACTGTCGACATGGCCCTCCTTGGATCCAATGTTCAAATTGAAAGGCACCAAGGGAACTGCGAATTTAGAGTTTCACTGCCTACTCTGCCTCCCCGAAAGAAAGCTTCTTTCATCTGCGAAGTTCACGAATTCGAACCTACGAAAACACGTAAAGGTAAGCGCTTTTTATTTTTATTTTTCGTGGAAACCAGTGATTTAGTAAGTTTAAGATTTTTGTGTAGTTCATAATTTGGCGTTTGCATCCCAATTTTACACTCGCAACATTGCCTTTGGTTATTTTTTTCATCCCTAGTGTATCCGCTGACGTACGGCGTAAAGTACGCTTCGAACAGTTGATAAAGATATTGATATTTATTTGAGCTCAGGGGAGCCGGGGCGAGTTGCTGAGAGAGTTTACGCAAATTGTATTTTCGGATATCGGCAGCTCATAATGCTGCTTCCAAGCATACCATTGTGACGTGAGTGATATGGGTGTGCGATTCGGTAAAATATTTGATCTTCTAAAACGTACCATACTCCGTTTCCACTTTAAGTGTGAGCGTAGCAGAAGCTACAAAAGCGAGCTCCGGGCTTTCAGTGTCACTGCCAAGCACGCGCGCTCGTGCAGTGCAATCACGTTGTTCAGGGCCGTTCATTTTTCCTCTCTTTCTCCCGAAAGAGGAAAGATGAACGACCTCAACTTCGAACGCCAACTGCTCTTGATGTGCAATAAAAACTAAACACAAAACTTAAACGACTTTGTACATTATTCGCAGCTAGTAATATTTGTCTACATATAGCTAATAAGTTACCTTAGTACCGCATACAGGGATACTAAGTGAAAAATCGCGTTTTTGCATGTATTTCTTGAAGTAATTGAAAAGTAATCGAGTAAAGTAACGAAGTAATTAATCGATTACATTTTAAAGCCAGTAATTTGTAACGGTAATTCGTTACTTTGATGGCCAAGTAATTGTAATTGTAATTAATTACTTTTTACAAGTAACGGGCACAAGTCTGGGTACATACAACCTAACCAAGTAATGATACACGGAATGTTCCTTCACTTTACAGGAGCTCGATGTGTCACCGACGTTTCTTCCATCCAGCTCGTGCGGGTACGAAGTGAGATGCCGACGTTTGGAGTCCGAATCCAATGAACGTGTAGCAATCCTTATCCAGCTTCTTGATTCTACAGAACACGTGTCCCGGTTCAAGAACACTTTCGCCCTCAAGCAACAGGCGGGACATTTAGTGGGCCTTGTCCACGAACCTGTTGATGCTGCTTACAGACAGCACGACTGAAAAGGGGTACACAGTTGTAACGGAGTGTCGGTCGAATAGAAATTAAAAAAAAAAACATTCGCCTGCCTTCATCGGTAGGTCGCACTTCGTAAGCATTCATTGCGATACGCGAGAAAGCCGCCGAAAACGACAAGTTGACCCGTACCCTCCGCCGCACCAGTCCACGCCGCCGCGCTTCCGTGCAGCGACCGTTTCCCTGCTCGCTTGCAACCGGCTAACCGGCTCCCCGGAAGCATTCATACGGTAGCCGATTTAGGAACTCGACTCGGTCGAGTTGTGAAACGAAACATTGGGTTAAAAGAAGCGTTAAACACCCGTAGTATTAGAGAAGTGAAGACCGAGACACTCCATTCTTGACGCAGAGTGCAGGAAACGGTCACGTGATCCCTCATCCTACGTCACGACGATAGGCCCGTCAGGTGGCGCCACGCCATGTTCTCGGGGCTAATAAGTGCCGGACTAACAACACAAAGAGAAAAAAAAAACAAGAAAAAAACCTCGACGTTTTGCTTTAGCGGGGTCAAATGTACAAAAGCAAAACAAAAATGTCTACTTTTTTGTATGTGTCCACTTCTCATTTTCTTCTATTTGTGATTTTATTTACACTCAAGTCTTCATTGTTGTCGTAGGTCGTTTCCCGGTCTGCGTTGCGCCTCAGGGTGGCATCTTTACTTCCGTAAGACCACACCTTTTGTTTGGGGATTTTTTGGGGGAAACTCTTTAGAAACAAAGGCGCCTTTGGGAAGGCGAGGAGAACCTTCATTGTACGAACTTCGGGCTGAAATATGAGTCACAGTCGGCAAAAAAGCGATATTTTGACGAGCTGAGTTAAATTCACTGTGGCTAATCGGAGCTAGCAACAGGATTCGGTTGCTCAAAAAAATGTTCACGTTTGCTCGTGCCACGCCCACGCCACTTCATACCGAAAAACTCGGAAAATGGCGGAATGTCAAAAATGTATTTAAGATAATGAGTACAAGATACTCGAAATTGTAATTAAAATAGAGTATAAAATACTCTCCATCAAAGGTATTTGCAAGATACCAAGATACTCCAAAAAGTATTTAAGATACAGTATCTTGAGTAGAGTATTTGAGATAGGCACAAGTCTGGATCAAAGTGGCCAGACTGAATTTCGGAGAGGGTATTTTCCAATCCACAATCGTGAACTGCAGGAATGATTTGTTACATGCTTTAGTCCAGCCGGATATGCACTGAAAATTACCGGAGCGATTTAAGCGTGATTAGCACACACACACGCACACGCACGCACACACGCGCACATGATGTCCAGGTAACGATCTCCAGCGGCGGAGCATCTTTGTTTTCCGTGTTAGGTAAGGGTCACTGTCATTTCGGCCGATAGTCGCATTACGGCCGAGAGTGCATTACGGCCGAGAGGAGCGGAAGGGCCGGGAGTGGCTTTGAGGCCGAATAGGGCATAGCGGCCGAGAACTGCATTAAGGCCGATAGTCTCTGAATGGGCTAGTGTGGCCGCCGTCTCGGGGTCGCGTTGCGGTTGATGACTTTAGTTGCCACCAAATAAGATAGATGGCGCCACATATTTCTTTTATTTATCAGTGCACATTGCATCTCTCGGTGACGGCAAATACTGCGTTTTTGGTTTTATTGCTTCATCCTTTACCATTAATTAAACATGTAGCGCTTTGACCGTTTCGACTAGCTTTTCTTTTTTGCTACACTCCGCGTCAACATTTTTTAGCAAAGGGCGAAGGCTGTGAGCCAATTAGAGAGACGCAACAAAGCACGTGACACCTCTCCAAGGCAAGAATGCACTTCGACGGTGAGTTAATTGTCATGTTCTGACATTCTGACTGACTAGCACTGCAGTAAGTTTTGCTGTTTGCAAAGGTATGCTGGCTTTGCTCTCACGGCGGCCATCTTGTGTGGCATTTTTGTACGTTTTATTTTTAGCAACTCATAACTAAGTACAAAACAGTTATTTTGCAAGCTCTTTCGTAGCACCGATGGGTAAATTATATGACAAGACTCAGTAGTCACAGCAAAGATACTGCTTACATTCAAATGTCCAATACCGTCGGCCAAAAAAAAAATATTCATGCCGAAACTGGTGTTTGGCTACGCTGATCCTTGACCAGATAGGTTAGCATTCAGAGTGGAACCGGACATTTCATCGAATGCCGTTTCATCGAAGCCGTTTCATCGAACGCGGTTTCATATAACGCGATTTCATTGAACGCCGTTTCATCGAAGCCATTTAATTGAAGCCGTCTCATCGAACGCCCTTTCATCGGATGTCTTTGAAGCAGAGTTCGATAGTTCCACGTTGCCAGCGATTTCTTTTAATGGCTCGAAATAATACAGCTGACTCCACCGAAATTTCGTGGCTTTGCTTTGGGTACTCGACCAAACGGCTGCCAGATGCTAAACAGCGCCACAACTTCCGCTGTGCAATAATGACCACACGTGATATTTTCTATGCCTCCCTGGTTGCAAAACTTAATATTTTAATACTTAATACTAATTTTAATACTAATACTTTAAAACCTAATATAACACATGGCCAATGTGCTTTTTCATATTTCCTAGTATGTGTTTTCTTCAACGTTTCGCTGTAAAAAAAGATTGAAAATAAAATTTTAAAATCAACCTCACTCATCGTTTCCGTAGCCGCCCGGTAGAATCAGAGACATAACTAATTTAGTTAAAGTGCTGAAAATTTAAAAGACACAATAAATGTTTCACTGAACTCTTAAAAAGCGGATGTTTAAAATATAACAATGTTATACCAAAAAGGCGCCCTAAATTCATAGCATTTATTTGACAATACCTGTGCGTGTATGTGCATAATCCAGATATGCCGATGAAGGAACTACTGATCAAGCGAATAAGAAATGATAAAGCGCCGAAAAGCAAATAAATAAATGAAAAATTCGAATAGGCAAGGCTGGAGTACCGACTGGTGCCGGCTGTGACGGGTGAAAACAAGCCCGAAACCGCTGTATTTGCAGTCACCGACACAAACCCTCATAAAAATGTCATAAGTCTACTTTCCCGCAGAATACTGTCTACGAATTATTTTTGCCGATTAGGTCAAAGCTGGAGCTTTGGAATAATTTGCGGGTTCCAATTTTCCCGACGCGGTAAGATCTCAATATAGATTCTAATGTGTTTACATTTTAACGGAATTGTTCGCGGGACCTGTATTTCGCGAACTGTAGGCGATTGGCGAAAATTAGGTCCTCTCGAAAATTAAGTAGTTTACACTATTCGGGGCACCAATCATTGTATTCTGCGAAGCGACCACGGCGATTGACGAGACTGAAAATGTGTTAATTTCAACCGTCATGCTCAATGTGGCGCCATCTATTTTATTTGGTGGCCACTAAAGTCGTCACCCACAACGCGACCCCCGAGAAGGTGGCCACACCAGCCCATTCAAAGACTATCGGCCTTAATGCAGTTCTCTGCCGTTATGCCCTATTCGGCCTTAATGCAGTTCTCGGCCCTTTCGCCCCTCTCGGCCTTAATGCACTATCGGCCGTAATGCGACTATCGGCCGTAGCGAGATGCTCCCGTAAGGTAAAAGGGGACAAAGGGGGAATCAAGAACGCAGTTCGTGTCAGCACATAATGGGGAGAACACACGCTCTGCTTACCTCTATCGTTTCCCCTCCCCTCCCCAGCTATTACCTCTTTCTTTTTTCAACATACTTTGGAGGATTTACGGGAGGGGCATCCTCCATTGAGCAATTCCTTTACCGAGGCCCATCTTTCACTCGCTTGGTGTGAGCTGATGTCTGTTTGCTTTGCCCGTTGCCTGCCGGCCTCCAGAAAAGTGCACCCTAAAGCGCCGTTCACACTCTTGCGACCGAGTAAGACCGAGAGAGACCAGACCTGTTTTTAAGGCTTTTGCGACTTCTTAGGACCGGATGCGCTGCAGCGGAGATGGACCGAAAAGATCGCAAGAGGCTTAGAAACCGGTCTGGTCTCTCTCGATCTTACTCGGTCGCAGAGGTGTGAACGGGCCTTGATAGACCCTTTTCAAAACCCCATCAAGCAACATTGGCGGCCGCCATTTCTTGAACACGAAGTGCGTGACTGAATCCGAGTTCCCGCCGAATGGTGAGGCAGTTCTCGTGTCCACTACTTGCTCAGAGTCACGGTGTAAGATACACTCTTTAGGTGAGGACACGGCGGGGCTGAACGCGCGGCGCGAGGAATCAGATAGTGTTCGTTCGACGGGCATCCGAAAGGCTGCATTATTCCGCGGCCACCGTGCCCGCGGCTGACAGTGTCGCCGGCGGCCAAACGGCGAAACTGTGTGAGAGCGAAAAAAATTATCTCGTTGCCATGACACCCCGGTACACCGTGGTCTTTCTGCACGAGCGACAACCTCGCTGGAGCTCTGCGCGTGTGGAGCATGAGGCGGCACGAGCCGTCTTTGCCGTGCCCACGGGTCGACGAGTCATCTGCCGGCGCCGCTTGAAACCATAGTGAGAGAGAGAGAGAGAGAGAGAGTGAAAAGCGAACTTTATCTGCACTGCGCGAGGAGCGCGCTGTCCTCACCTGATAGAGTATTATCTTACACCGTGCTCAGAGTACATGCCCAAACAAAGAGGGTCTCGAATAATCTACCTTTTTGCCGAATTAGCCAGGCACCCAAAAGAACGCCGCGACGAACGTAGGCACACGAGCTGAACGCGCTGGCGTCTGCAGCAGAAGCTGCGCGAACGCGAAAAATCTAAAACAAATGGCACCTTGCACGTGCCTTCCTCAACGTCTTATTTTGATTTAGTTTGAATCTTTTGTACAGGCCACGGTACAGGTATAGCCTCCTATATACTGGCAAAGCCTGTCAGATCGCCACGAGAAGCGGCTGCCGAAATGGAAAAGGTGGAGCGCCGGACAACGGATCAGAGGAGAGCCACGTGACTGGCGCCCTGCTGCGGCGAGACGCCGAAACACACTTGTCCCGAGCGAACAAGTGTGTTTCGGGTCCTCGCCGCTGCAAAAGCTCTGCGCTGACGTCCAGGTTCCCCGAGAAATGGCTCTTTGATGCTCTGTGCTACCAGATCTTCGCGCTCCAAATCTGCGACATCTTCAATTCTGGAACTTCCGGTATGCGTGAAAACATCGTTTTCTTCTCGCCTTGACAGTAGAACGTGTTAACATTATAATTTCAACCGTCAGTCGTTCTTGTTATGACCCTTCTACACTTTTTTACTTGTTCGAAGTTGTAATCTCTTACTTTTTTTTTTCGGAACGCATTCCGGATATGGCGACAACGTGGCTGGGTGCGAGGCTAAACAAAAAGGAGGCTTTGTGAGTGTAAAGGAGGCAGACTTGTACGTAGTTCAACTACTCTACTCAAGTTACTGTAGTTTAACTACTTTTCTGAGTAGTTTAGTAACTTTCAATTACATTTTTATTTCGGTAATTAGTAGTTTACTTTAATTACTTTTTCCGAGTAACTTCTACTCAAGTTACAAATTACTTTCGAATTTTAGTGGTTGTTTTTCCTATCAACAAATATTCCTGCACAAAGGAGATAAGAATCTGGAAGATCAGCTGATATTTGAAAAGAGAGGGAAGCATGCGCCGTAGAAAGAGGGGGAGGGGGAGAAAATGGTTTAGAGAGTTCGAAACCTCCCAAACTAACTTTTCACAATTCCACCCCCCCCCTCCGCTCTAATTTACTTCGTACTTTACTTCAAGTACTTTTTGGATGTACTTTACGCAACACTGTAAACAAGCAAACACTGTCTAAAAAAACAAGCTCAGACAGTGCTAAACCTCACAGTTGAAATGACACATTCGCACGCAGCACATCATTGACCAAACAAATAAGAAAGTACAAATCAATTAGGCACGCAGAAGCAGAACCAGCTATTAAAACATTTCCGTGAAAAAAAAGTTTCATATTTGGCTAGCACAATTTCGCTAACGATTGAAACCTGACGAAAATGACGAAAATAATCCCTGGAGAAGGGGAACGAGGGGAACAAAGGACAAACACAAATCTCCAAACACAGCTAGGTGACTGGTGAGCGACCGAAAAAATCCGCCTGGTCCGGGTATCGAACCCGGGACCTCTCCATTACAGGTGGAGCGCTCTACCAACTGAGCTAACCAGCTTGCTTGCACCTTTGCATTTAATTGCATTATGATTGAAACCTCTGTACCTTTTGACCATAAAAAACATATAAAAGTAACTTCAAAAGTAACTTCAAAAGTAATTCGCTACATTTTTACGGTAATTCGTAATTTTCTCAATTACTTTCTGTTTGAGTAATTTCTACTCTACTCAAATTACTTTTGACGTCAATACTCAGTAACTTAACTTAATTACATTTTTGAGTAACTTGTACATGTCTGAAAGGAGGCTATGACACAGGGAAGGCGGGCGCGTGCAGCGCGTGTGCATACGTTCCCTGCATTACCTTTGGTGCTTGGGTACTTTAGCGAAAGTTCTATCGGCCCCGCAGTTTGTAAGTGACGCGCACTTTTGAAAAGGACCTATTATGATGGCGCCTTTTCCCCGTGCCATTCCTGGGTCCTCCAGGTGGCGAGCGCTCGTTGGCGAGATTGTGATTTCGTTCACGCAGAGTGCGGGTTCCGTGCGCGTGGGAGTCGTCAGAGTCTTACTAAACCTTATTTTCTAGCCAGTTCCAATCTATTAATACCTCGCGACCACGGTGCTCGCGACAGAACAACAGGTTTGCCGACGTAAAGCCCGGTTCACACAGTTGCGTTTGACTGCGTTTGACTGCGTTGCGGCAGCGAGACACCCGGACATCCCTGCTGCTTATATCGCGTGCCAAGATTTCTTTAATTGGATTCCACGCTTCATACGAAGCACAGATGTGCCGGTGACTCGCTTTTGGTTCTCGCCGCAACGCAGTCAAACGCACTCAAACGCAAGTGTCTGAACCGGCCATAAGGCTCGGCTCAGTTTCAAAAGCAAAGATAACAGTTTTAATCAGGAGTTTTGTTAATGCTTTGCACGAGACGCGCTCATTATTTTTAACTTTATTTGCTTCTTCCATTCGACTATTCAGATGAGGTCTCTATGTTGCGAACGATGGATGGGAGTGGGACGACATGAATTCTGACGCTGTTGCATTTCTCGAGATGATTTAGGTGCGTATCACACGCGACGCACCCGGAGGGCACTGGAGGACGATGAACACGTGGGTGGGAATACAGTCATCTGTCTTCTTTATTTCATTCTACCGCCTTCGCACGTCCAGTCCCCCCCCCCTCCTCCCCCTCTTTTTTTAAATTTTTTTTCCAGACGTTTGAGTGAAACGCATTTATTTCCGGCTCTTGCGTTGTGTTTGTTGGGTTCGCTGTTCGACACATGCTCCCTCTCTCTCTCTCTCTTTCTTTCTTTCTCTTCCTCTCTCGCCGGATTGTTTTTCGGCTGAGTGCCCCTCCCAGAGACCGAATCTGAAGGTAGTATTTTACGCCGGTAAGGCTCGGGATACGGATCGTAACTTCCTCGACTTTCTCCGTATTTCCCGGCTAATTTCTACGGGTAAGACGTAGAGTGCGTGTATCTAGGGCGGGGCCGTACACGGCTTTTTTCCGTTGGCAGCTCTTGGGGAATCCTGGGAAAAAACTAAAATGGGGGAATATTACTTACACACTACGTGCTGGCTCAGCGCGGTCGTGTGAAGATTATTTTTGTTGCTTTTTTGTTTATTTTTTTCTCTAGGAGAAACGACGAATGCCGTAATTTCTTTAAGCGTGGTGTATCCTTTTTTTAACGTTTTAATGGTTTGATAAATTGTACCATTTAAAACCCAGGAAAAGACAAGGACCAAGATTGAGCGTAGTCCGCTGTGGAACAGGCTCTTGAGGAACACAAAGAGAGAAAGTAGTCGCAATCGCAAGTGACTTGTTTATTGGAACGCGTGATCCAGCAATGATCCGCGCCTGCCTGCACAAATATCTCGCAAAGACGTATTTTTTTCTTCTTTTTGCTTGAAACACGTTTATAATTACATTTTGCATAGATGATATTGAATTTGTTTCTTTTAGAACTGCATGGGCAAGAGAAGGAACGTCGAGGAAAACCCCCCAAAAGGGGGCGAGGAGGAACTTACCCGAAATCGTATTTGTTGGGCGAAGCACCATCTGCCGACTGTATGCGGTGGGAGTGCTGTCCAGTCGGGGCATTTCGGGCGTAACACCTCCGTCGAGTCGCGATGTATGTCTTAGTCGGCCGAGCTTCAAAGCCGACCGAGATCCACGTACCCTGCGGAGGAAGAATGGCTAACGCGTCTCTAGCTGTTTTCCTTTTCTCGTTGTCTTTGCACGTGTGCGGTTCAAGTGAGATTCAGCCACATCCTCGCTATACGTCTCGCATCGTCATCACGATCGCCTCGTTGTGCTCTCTTCATCACTACATCTTTTTTTTCCTAGCACCGTCCCCAGTGGAAAGCAGCCGGCTATGGGACACATTTCCAGGCTAACCCCTCTGCCTTTCGTTCATCAGTCCCGATCCATTGCACTGGGGCGAGGTGGTTCGCACGTTGAAGTGTATTATGCCTCACTGCTCCGCGGCCGTTCCCACCGCGGCGTGGTTTCGGGCCTCGAGGAGGATTCATCCGTAGCCAAGGTTTGAGCCGGGCTCGCACTGCTAACGCATAAAAAAAGAGACAGTCTTTTAGGGACAGTGTGTGAGGTATGCTTCTTTCTTGTGTGGCGCTCCTGTTACCTTGGTCATACGAGAACTACCTGAAGACCTGTTCAAAGCGTACATATGAAGCCTTCGAAGATGCCCGAGGCGTGTGGGCAGATAATGTTGTCATCGTGTTGTTTATTTTTTATTTGCATCAAGTACAGCGTACAGGATACTGCAGCGAGTACCGCGTCTTTTGTCTGATATACGAGCAGCGCGACTGCGGCTCTGGTCGAACACTGGGCGACCAGCTCCGGCTTGAGCCTAGGCGTGAGCTTGAGACGCCCCTCGAGAAATCGGGTGACCCGGCCTACATGCCGCAGCGAGCGCAACGTCCCCTTGCACAATATCGACCAATTTTTCTTTCTCTTTGCATCTCCCCCCCCCCTCTTTTCTTTTTGTCTTTTCACATTGCCGTTTTTTTTTTCTTCTTTGTTGGTGGCCGTGAAGGGAATCTTTGCGCTGGAAAAGTCTGAATGGGAGCCGTTTTCTCGAAAGAATGAACTGCAGCGGAAAGCGGCGAGCAAGCTCCTCACTAGAAAGAGTGGACAGAAAGACGCGTCCGAGGTGGGACCCACCCCGTTTCAGAGCGTCCCGCTTTCATGCCTCGCATTGTAGACCCCGAAGCTTAGCACTTTAATGTGAGTGTGTGTGTTGTATGTGTGTGCGCGGTAAAGGGGATGAGGGTGCCTCGTTGAGGGAATCGGTACGGTATTCGCTACACAAAGAAGCCCATAAGGCGCTTGTGAAAATAAACGGAGAAGAGCAGTGGCTCGAGCGCCGGGGGTTCGAAATGTCCGAAATGCGTGGTCTCGCATGGGTGCCGGTTGTGTATAATTTGTCAGCTTTTACGCTGTGTTCCGTACAGTGTTAGTAGTGCTTTCTAGTGAGGCGGATACCACCCTGTTCGCTCGCTTCAAGCGCATGTTTTCGAGGTGGCAGCGCAAGCTCATCCCGAATCCCGATACAACTCCTCTCTTTCGCTTTTGAGGATATAGATCGGTGATTTGGTTGGTCCGTCGCGTTCTGTCTTATGCCCCAGTCCCACTAGAGCGACAAATAGAAGCAACCGACACCGACAAGCTTCAAACACGTGCAACATGCACGCGAAGGTATCTTTGGCAGGCTTGCGATCACTCGTGCTTACTTCACCAGCTACCGAGAGACACGGTGACGAGCATTTTGATATTTGTGAGATTGCATTACTTAAGTTTACCCCACGGTGACGAGCATTTTGATATTTGCGAGATTGCATTACTTAAGTTTACCCCACGGTGACGAGCATTTTGATATTTGTGAGATTGCACTACTTAAGTTTACCCCACGGTGACGAGCATTTTGATATTTGTGAGATTGCATTTACCTTTTCTAAGAACGCCATGATATTTTTTTTCAAGACTATTAAAGTTTTGGTGATTCATATTTATGTCCATGTGGCGTCGAGCATACCTACTCGATATGAGTTCACAATCTGGACGTACACCATTCGGAGGCAAATATTCTCCGCCACTCAGCTGTTTGGCAGCTCGTGCAATTCGTTTGGTTTCCAAGAGAGAGCCCTGTACATAGGGCAGGCACGTAGCCAGTATCTTGTTTCGGGGGGGGGGGGGGGGGAGGAGGAGGAGGAGGAGGAGGAGAGGGAGAGAGAGAGGTCCCAGCAAAATGGAAGATTTCGGGGGGGGGGGGGGGGGGGCCCGGGACCCATGGGCCTCCCCCTGGATACGTGCCTGACATAGGGCTCTCTCTCTCTTTCTCTCTCTCTCTCTCTCTCGCTCGCTCGCTTTAAAAAACTCCTGAAAAGAAAAAAAAATGTTTTTTTTTAAACAGTCTGGTTGGGACACGCGTGTCACAAAATGAATTTTACGCGAAAAAAAAAATTTAGAGCAATAATAACGGCGAGAGATTTATTTTAAGTTTTGCGTGGAAATTCCTTGTCATTCAGCTCGGCTTCTCATTGGTAACGATGGTCATTCAAATCAGCTTCTCATTGGCCAATAGAATGAGTCTTCGTGATCTCTTGAAATCGCCTTTTGAATTACATAATTTTAGGTTTCAGAAACAATCCATCGAATGAACGTCGTAATTGTTTAGAAACGTTTTACAAAATCGTAACTTCCGTTCGGCTACCACAACAAACAAAAGCTTCGCCATTTGTATTTCTGTCATGGTCGCCGTCTTGTAACGCGTCTCGCGTACCTCTGTACCTCGGATGGTTTTATACACCAACTCTTGTTTACAAACAAAAAACGGAGCGCCCGGAGCGCCCCTAGCGGACGCCACCGGCGCCGCGCATGCGCGATGGGGGTGTGGGTAAGAAGCTCGCGGTCGCCCATAAACACACCATTGAAATGCGATGTTGTCGGCGTCAGTGTGAGTCCCCCTGCCCTTTTTCGCGTTCGAATCGTTGGTTCTATCGTCTTCCTGGCGGTGTCTGACTATCTTGAGCGGCGTCAGCGAAATTACCGAGGCTCGTTCTACCGCAAAACTTCGCGTGAATAATGAGACATGTGGCGATTCATTCCGCGTGGACGCCGCAGAATGGACGCTAAAGACTGATTCGCATGATGAGATTTCGCTGGAAATTTTCAGTCGCGACGCCGCTCGGGCTGCAAATGCGTGAACCGTAGCTGAGATGGTCGACGTCGATACTAAAAATCGCAAGCAGAATCGGACGAACTGAATTAGGCATAACAAGTCGGTGATGGTCGCTGGTAACAATGATCAATATCTCCTTGTATCTACTGTTTACATCGAGCCTGCTTACCAACCTTCAAATTTAAGTCTTTTAAGGCCTGCACTAGCTTACTTCTTATCGCAAGTACCGGGCCAACATTTGGTCTACGGACCAGCGACGTCTAAGAGAGCAGACGACAAGGAGAAACGTTTGAAAGAGCAGACGACAGTTCGAACAATCAGGCGGCCGTTTGAACTTGAAGACGCACTGAACGTAGTCCGCAGGTGGTCCGCACAACTAGACTGTTTTCTGGCGTTCATGTTGGAACAAAACTAATAAATCTGATGACCACAAGTATCCGTGAAATCAACCCAAAGTGCTTCCCGCCCAAGCAATCGTTGTCCGACGGCGTCTGCTTTTCCCTTTTCACGGCACATATCCAGATTCTTGGACGAACCGAGCACGTGAAAACTGACCTTCAAACCTTTCTCGACACTTTTGGTACAGCCCCTGTCGCGGCGTTTTGACGAGAAGGCAGGTTTTTGTCTGGTTCCTTTCAAAACAACGCAGGAATACACGTCTGGCATGGGGACTTCTGCTCACAGCCCCAGACCGGAAGTGCGACCGACGCGCCACCACCGCGCCGTGACGTCACAGAGATGAGTTCGTGTATAGTTTGTGGGCACCCTGGCGGCTCCGCACCCCAGTTGCCCAACTGCGAGGCAATGGTGCCGAACGTTTCCCGCGTGGCGGCGACGTCACGCCAGCCACGCGCACATCGGATGCGCCGCCTTGATAAGGAAGATCAGAGGCGGCGCACGGAGAGTCGCTGACTGGACTCAGCCGCCGCTGGTAACCATGTTAATCGTATTGTCCATGTCCCATTAAATGTAGTTTCTTGTTGTTGAAACCGTTGGCTCCGTGTTATTCCTCCGGGTCGGGTATGCAGCAAGGCAAACCGACCACAAGTTTTATTGCGTTTATATGTGAAGACCTCCTGAAGAGGGCTTGTTGCTTGTGTTAGTTAGTCATCGTAAATACTTAAAAAGTGACGCGGGGTGACAGTTTTTTTTTCCGCTCTTCTTTGCGTGACTTGTGTGTCCGGTTTACCCCATCTTTTGCTTGTTTGCTGGCGCGCGCCAGTGCCAATTTTTTTTGTGATGTCAGTTTTTGTAATGCGTTTTGTGAAGGCACGCGGCACTGCACTCAACGTTTAATAAAAGAATCAGTTACCACTGCGTGTCCTCGCGGCGGCTTGAAGGGTCGTGCGGCTCAAACAAACTCGTCGAGGCACCCGCTTCGCCGCCTTCCGCGGCGACGCGGGTGCCTCTTCGCGAGCGGTTGTCTTGCGGCGATCGGAGCGGACGCCATCCGGCTGGCGAGGCGTGTCCTCGTACGGACGAAGGCCCAGCTGCTGGCAGCGTCGAAGCAGCTGACGCTTCAGGTCGGGGTCCATCGCAACGACTATGTACTGTGTGTACCACCACCGTGACCACGGTACGTGCACGGTACGACGTGCGACCGGCGGACACAGGGGCTGTGTTCCAAATCTTGACCAAATGGATCCGAGCTACTCCGGCGGATCGTATCACGTGACAGCACAGATTGAAAAACGCTGGACGCGGGTAGGTTTTAGAACGCCAAGGGTACAAAACCCTTACCATGGAGTAAGATAGAGTAAATTTTGGAACACGGCCAGGAAGTAGCAATGGAAGTAGCCAAGCCAGTCAGGCAGCCAGGCAGCCAGGCCGATCCACTACGAAGAGGCGGGGAGTACCTCTCCTCCACGCGCCCGAAATGTCGAGAGAGAAAAGAAGTGGAAAGGAGGTGACTACCGACTAAATTGTGTCTGGCGCAGTCAATATTGCTCTAAAAAATTTTTTTTCGCGTAAAGTTTATTTTTTGGGACGCGTGTCCCAATTAGATTGTTTAAAAATTTTTTTTTTTCTTTTCGTGGCTTTTTGATGCATGATCCCAACCCTAAAATTTTTGTCTGTCCGTGCATTTCCCGCTAAATTCGGCGGGAAAATTGATGTCACGTGCCCTACACACCAATTCAGTTTCTTCGCTAAATTTGGCGGGAAAATTGTCGTCACATAACCTGACTTCTTTTTTTCGTTACTTCTGGTGAGCGGAATTACTACTAGTCTTTAATTTTTCTTGATATGGGACGTTGTTGTTGGAGCTTTTCGATTGTGGCCTAGGTCGCGTGTTCTGGACTATAATACCACCAAAAGGACAAGAACCTCCCCACCCCTTTGTCCTCCCCTCCAACGTCATCTTTAATGAATCCAGGAGACGTTTCGGGTGTTGCGAATGTCAGATTTTGTTAATGATGATTTCTGCATGATACAAGTTTTTCTTTTCTTTTTTTTTCTATTTTTCTCATACGAAACCGGCATTTTTCAGGGTGTGGTGTGTATGAGAATTGGTAACGTGGGAACTATGCACCGGTTTGAGACTATGCACAAAATGCAAACTGCAGTCAGAAAAAAGAAAAAAAAAAAGAAACTGTACATTCTTGGGAGGAGCTCTCTTTCCTGGCTGGCGCATACTCGCGCGGCAAACTACCCTGCAGCCCGGCCAGTAGTTTTGGGAAGCGGCGTCAGAGCAGGCCGCGCATCTTCCCCGGAAGGAAGCCAGCGCGGCTTCAAGACCGGGCCGAAGCCCCGGGATTCGGGACTCCGAGAGAGAGGGCCGCTGCGCCAAGAAGGAACAGCGACGCCGACTTTCTCGTGCGCGGCAGGAAATTAAACTTGTCACACTGTCGGATCTCCAAGCGAACAGCGGGCAACGTCGAGCGCGACGCCGTCTCGCGGAAATTTCTCGAAGTACACACCCGATACAAAACAGAAAATTCTGGGAAAAGTGTGGGGAAAAAGAAAGAAAAGAGGGTGACGCGAAGTTTCGGACCTGTCGGTTGCAGCTGGAGCCTCCTTCCCGCGATCGCCGCCTTCTTGCTTTAGACTGCCTTTAAAGGGACAATGAAGGCAATTTAGGACATCTTTTTGGCGATTGAACTGGGTTCCAGGCACGTCTCAGGCCACGTTGCCCAAATTTCAGCCGAAACCGGCGCTTGTGTGCCGCGCAAATCAATAAAACAGTCGCGGTAATAATTGCACCGGGATCGACTGGGGCGACGCCCCGAGTGTTGCGGGAGAAGCCAGGAGAAGCGGAGCTCGCGTGACCGATGCGGGGCCAAGACGCGCGACGTCACAAACGGCGCGTCGCGCCGTTTGTGACGTCGCGCGCCTTGGCCCCGCCAAACGGGCTGACGCGCGCCGTTTGCGACGTCGCGCGTCAGCGATTGGTCGCTGACGCGCCGCTTTGACGGCCAGAACGGCCAGATCGCTGCCGCTTTCCCCTCGGCATCTCCCCGGCGTCCGTCCTTCGGCATGCGGGCCGCTCGTTGCCGGCTGTGCGGTCTCCGTCGGGTGATAGCAGAGGCCGCCACGCACGTACTCCCGTTCCGTTGGTGTTCGGTTACCGAACGGAAGCTCGAACTCGCTCGCGAGAGCGGCATTGCCGTCCATGTTGACAAATTCGGCGAAACGACCGCGCCACCGCGCTGCTATAACCCACCGCGGTAACCAGAGTCTCGACGCCCTAAATGCTACCGGTACCGACAATTCACGTGTGACATCACTCCCTACGTCACCTCCGTTTTCGGAGGCCCAAAAACGAGAAACGCAGATAGTTGAGTTTCGGTTTCTTCAGTTCTTTCGTAGGTATAGAAATATGCGTCACAAATGTCTATAAAAATTTAGGCAGTATGCCAGGTTCCCAAGAAGCCTAAAAACACAATTTAAACAAATTAAATTAAATCGCCTTCATTGTCCCTTTAAATGTTGTTGTTGTGATGTTCTTTTTTCTTTTTTTTTTCACCGTCGTCGTTTTCGTCGTTGTTGTCGGCTTGGTGCCACACCGTGCGTGAAGAGAGCGTTCACCGGTACACCGCGGGAAGCGGTGTAGCGGCTTTTGAGCGCGCACTCTCGGAAAGCGTAATGATTGCTTCTGATTATTTGCTCCGCCGGGTTTGCATTGCCGCTTCGCTCGCGTCGACGTTTCCGCATATTCACCCGGACGCGATCGGGAGCGGCGCTGTCGTCGAAAGCGGCTCGGCAGCTGTTTCGGATATTCCGCGCTGTGTGTTTCAGCTTGCATCTGAGCGGCCGTCAAACCGCGCGGGCGCGCAGATCGCGAGAGACAGCGCGATCGTGTTCACCGAGCGTTTTGTGATGCCTGGATAGTGCCTTGTTGCTGTTTCGAGAGGACGATGGTAGCGTCGAGCCTACACTTTAAAATATATTTTTTAACGATTTTTTTTTTGTCGTGTGCTTTGCTTTGCGGGGTTGACATTACTTAAACGCGTCGTGCGCCTTAGTTTTGAGCAACTCGAGCGTCGTCACCCTTAAACGATATTTCCTTTTGCTGTCACGAACGTTCCCAGTCTTCAAATTAGATTTGCTTTGTTTTTCTGCGATCCTTTGCCGTCGATTTTTCTTCTTTTTTTTTCCTCGTTCGGCTTTGAAAGTGTGCTGCGTTTTTTCCTTCCATCAGCTAACTAACGTCGCTCGATCTTCGTCCGAGTCTAAAGAGTTGTTTTGTTGAATGCCGTGCAATGTCGGGATGGGAACTTTTTTTTTTTTGTTCGGTTTTTTTCGGTTGCTTTGCTTGGCGGGGACGTCGTCGCAGTTTAATTGTGCGTGCGTCTGACAGTCAAGACAGGCAGGAGACTCGAGTCCCTGATTGGCTCTCTCTTCCCCCCCCCCCCCGTTGGAAGATATCATCCCGCCGGGCCCCGGTGTCGTGAGCCTGATTGAGTTCAAAAATCCTGCGTTTGCTTCCAGCACGACCTCATTTACTTCGTTTCGTGAAACGAAGAACCTCCGCGAGTCTAGTGAACACGTCTCTTGTTCCAAAAAGGTTAAGGGTTGGTTTTTCTTTTATCGCATTTTATTCGTAGCGTTGCCGCCCGGCCTGACGTCATTTTTTCGTCGCGTTACGCGGTACGGCGAGCGAGCGTGCAAAATCAGTCTTAGGCGCACGTGAATGCAGAGTGGTTGACGCCATTCAAGGGGCAACGCAGCGAACACGCAGGGAATGCCCGATCACGAGGCAGCCGAGCTCGCGTCGTCCTTGATTAAGGTCGGGGGTAAACAAAAGCACGTGCTTGGATTTCGCGGGTAAACAAACAAACGCACGAGGTGCTCGAGGAGCAGACGAACACTCACGCCGAATAGGCTATTTTCAGAAGTCCCGTCATGCAATAGTGGCGGTTGCCATATTCCGGGCAACGCTTCCTGCGCGAAGCGTGGGGTTGGATGCGAGTGCACTCCGAGCGCTGCCCCATGCACTCGTGTCCTGCAGTGCAGGCTCAGAGTGCGTGCCCGAAATGTGGCGACCCTTGGAGGAGCTAAAGCCTCTTGATAAAGACAAACGGAAACATATCGAGGGGCTTTAGGGGTAGCTGCTGGACGGCACACTCTTTCGAAAAGTGGCCTGTGTTGGCTAAACGAGGCTCATCATTTATTCGTGCCCGACGTGTCCCAAAAGTGTGTGGCGAATAAGACAGGGAAAATGCGCGATGACCGTTTTGGGATCGCACACGGAGGAATCGATCATCTGTTTGTTTTCATCTATAATCGCGGAGGGAATCCTTTTAATCGAACTCTGTGGGTTTTTTAATTATTTTATTTATTTATTTGCAGATACAACAACCTTCTCTTCGAAGGTGTCGTAGGGCAGGGTTTCAAGGCCCAAAATATAGGATACAAGAAATATTTTGTAACTGTAACGAGTAAAACAATTAAGTGACAAGTGTGCAGATTGTTATATTTTATGTACGTAACTTCGACTCCGCGTGTGGCAAAACCAAGTAAATGCTACACATCCAGCAAAAAAAAAAAAAAGTTAGACACATGTTTAACAGTAGAACGACGATGGACCATTTACGACGTCCTAATTACAATGAGCCTGTAACTCTCCACCGTTTTTTTTTAATCAGAAACTTGCTTAGAGTTTTGTTAGCAAAAAGTGCTCTGTTAGCCACAATTTATTTGCGTTTGTGCGCGAGACTGTCAGTTCTCTTATAGACCGATCTCACTAAGAGTTCGACGAATGCGTGAGGCCGCCATAACATTAGTTCACAAAAGGCAGTCGGCAGTGCACGAGACGGCTCGTCCCATCTCGGGCTCCACTCGCTCAGAGCTCCAGCGGGCTTGTCGCAGTGCAAAAATACTAAAGTTCCTTGGATGCATTGCGCCAGGGGTGGCCTAGTCAAACTGGGTCCCTAAACTCGTCAAAGACAAAGTTGGAGGCGAAAGTTCACGGAGCGCGCCGGTTGGACACCGGCGACGAAAGCGCCAAGTCATTGTTGTGATTGTCCAATCGGATGCGCTCTCTGTGAACTTCGGTCCCAACTTTGTATTTGACGAGTTTAGAGCCCCTGGCTGGTGAGGTCGGTCTATTGCGCTAAAGGTTCATGCTCTTGACTGAATTCCATGCCTGCACTTGCAGCTCGCGTTATTTGGGTGAAGATTTGTGCCAAGGGAACGACATGCTTTCACTGTTCTACGTTGTTTTAACCATTTTTGATACTTCGGCATTTTCGTGATCATTTACGCGCAAGATTCGAGCGGAATTATATCTGCTATGTTTTTTCTTTCTTCCTCCTATCATTTCGTTGTCTCCAAGACAACGAAATGTTGTCTTGGAGACAACATTTCGTTTCACCTACCGAGGCAGGCAGCCTTCGTGACCCTGTTTCCTCCTACCATCCTAATCTTCTTCAAAGATTTTTTTAAACTATTTTGTTTTGTTTCTGCGCATCTAGGGACTGGGATTACATTTCCGTATCGATTGCATATATAACGTTTAATGAGCGGTCTAAATTTTAAATCTACTATTAGCACTCTTCTTTTCTTTCTTTTTTTTTTTCTGTAGAGGTTTAACTCTAAAGGCTAAATTATATTTTGTTTTGCTTCCAGTTGTTGCTGCTCGAATTTGTTTCTGCTGTTGCTGTTCTCCTCCTGTGTTTCGTCTCCCATCCTCGGGAGTCCAATAAATAACTATTATGCCCCATTTTCTTTTTTTCTTTCGAGCAGAGTTCGTCAACGTGATAGTAGTTCTTGTAGACGAGTCGGACTGTTTTTGAAGTTTCGAGAGGATACTTCGTGGCGGTTGTTCTGCGCTCCGCCCAATTTCCCGAGCTCTAAAGAGTTTGCCAACCGCAAGGTTCCTTCAAATTGGATTTTTGTCGGTCTCGGCTTACCCCTTTCTGTCCTTCTTCCCGATCGATCGCTTCATTTTCTTTCTTTTCCCTTTGTGTGTCGTCTGTGCGGCGGTGTCGTCCTCCACACACACAATGCACGGCGGATGCTGTTCAGGGAGTTGGTTCGGCGTATCCTGGCTTCTGGGTCAACCTTTTCAGCGTTTTCTTACCCCCCCCCCCACCCCCTTCTCTTTCTTTTTTCATTTTGTCTCATGCTTTAAACTTTCGATCCCGATTGGAAGCAAGGCACGACAAAGCGAAAAGCCCTGCCATCCTGGCAACGAGGCCTCTCGGGTTCCTAGGTTGCCCACGCGCGCGGCCCGGGAAATTGGATATAACGAGAAGTATAATGAAATCGTATAATGATAAAACGAAATTTCTCGAGCCCAGCTCGGTATGAGCGGTAAAATATATATATAACCAGGTAAACAAGATGAGTTTCTGCTTTAGGGACGAAAAGGACCCTCGGTTTCTAACTCTTTTTTGTTTTTGTTTCTGGTTAACTTCATCGCTCTTTTGTTGCGGCTTGTGCGCGCGGTCTCTATCCAATTAGTCCCCCCGCCCCCCTTTCCCCCGGCTTCGTCATTGGAAACTATAAACAAGTCACAGTAAAGGCTTCTGCTCCGTAATCAGTCTGCAAGGTCGAATTTCTGCGGTGGCGGCGGCGAAATGAGACGTAGATGGCGTTGCCTCGTGATGCTCCACATTGTTTAGCGGATTAAAAAGAAAAGCCCACCGTACCTTGTTCGGCGTTTTATTCCACCTCGGGGGGGGGGGGAAGGGGGGGCGGAATTTATTATGGTTACCTGGCGGTGTCTGGTTACTCCGGGGCATTGAACGTCGCGAGTAGCATTTGTTCTCTTTCGAGATACAGCGCCACTATAATCCTTCGTAAATCTCCGTTAGCTGGGTAACGCTTTCATGGCCTAGCGTTTTTCCTTTTTCTGCACAATAATACCTTTGGTTAAGAGGATATCGCAGTTCCCAAGCCCTATGCAATTCCAATGGCAACTTTTTGATATTTTTTCTCAGCAACCACCGAACGGATTGAACTGGGCATGGTTTTATTAGAAAGATAATAAAAAACTGAGTAATATTGTGGCGCTACATTTCCCGATCTTTATGTTTAAAATTTTTTACGGGAACTTAAAGATGCTTGAAAAAGCCCTTTTTTTCGTTCCGTTCTTCATAAACATTTAAAAATAAACCAGGGGCTAAATACAAATTCAGGCGCCACAATATTGAAGATCAAGACTTTTTGAATATATCTCTTACAAGATCTTTTTGCCAGAGATTCTCATTGTGATAAAATTTAACTAAGTTTGTGGCCCATCAAAATGCCAGAAATCGAGCTGTCACCTGGCGCCATCTATGAGCGTGTCGTTAATACTACCTCTTGAAATTGCGCAATGTGTTATTGCGCCCCGGACTACTTGCATCTTCAAGGTCGTCGGGTTGACGGTCGGGATTTCGAGGGAGAGTTCCTCTCAAAGCTTTTTTTTCTTTCATTTTATTTTTTTTTTTTTTGGCGGGCGAAGCTATTTTGCGCGTTATCGCGATAGTGAGTAGTAGGTTGTCCATCGCCCGAGCGCGTCCTTGGGAGGATGTTCCGTCTTTGTTGGTGTTTTGGGGTGGCACAAATGCGAGTGAAATGTTTCTTGTTTTTTTTCCTTTTTTGTTCGGCGGCGAAGATATTTTGCGGGTGGGTGTGAGTCATTAGTTTTCAATCGCCAGAGCGAGTCATTGGGAGGATTTTTCGTTCTTTGTTGGCGTTTTGGGTCACGAAAATGGGGGTGAAAGATTTCACGCTTCAAGCGGTCCTTGCGTGAGTCCTGAAGTTACCAAATGCATGCAGACAAAAGCTACCGAAGCGTCAAAGGGTCGATACTGTCTTACCACTTCTTTCTGTTCGAAGTAGAAGTGATTTGATTTGGCGATTTCAAATATTCTGCAGAGATGCATTTAAAATGTTTACATATCTTAAATCCGGAAGAAACATATGTGAGTTTGTCGATTTTGTTTTAATTTCGACATTCGCTTTGCATATCAGCTTGTGGAGGCTGATTTCTACCGTAATAAAACAAACATTGCGAAAATTTCTTCAGTGAAGCTAAAAACTGAACAAGCTTTTTGGTAGTAGCGCGTCACACGTTTCTATTTGGAAGTTGTGAAAGTCTCGCGCTGAAGATTCTTCGTTTGACCCGAACCAAAACATTCTTGATTCAGTATTCTATGAAATAGAGGCGAATGTATTAGACAAGAACCCGCACACCTTTTATTATGGTGTTCGTCTATTGCACGTCTTGGCTGCGATGAGCCCTTGGTCGGCTGTCACTGTTGGGCGGCCAAGAAAATCTCACTGGAGAAAAGGCGGCGTTGAAAAGCTCACCGGAGAGAAGCTCGCCGGTGAAATGCTCTCCGCAAAACCGGCAAATCCGGAGAAAAGCTCATTTACGAAATAATTTATTCAACATTTAAAATTTAATATTCTCGGCATTGTTCGCACTGCGGTGTTTATATTTAAAACTCACGTCCACACTTTGCTCACTGCTCATTCTGCGCTTTCTGCGTGTCCGTATAGTTGTAAAACCAGGGGTTCTTGTTCAGTACCAGAAAAATAGCTTACTTTCTAAGAAAAATGGGGAAGAGGCAGACGAATCCACAGTTTTGCAGAATGCGAACAATTAAAAAAGTGGGGAACTCATATTTTTTTTTTTAGTTATCATTTACATGGAAACAGGACAGTGCCTCAAAGTTGAGTACTACGAACAGCAACAATTGTGGACCTCCGTCTGGACACCCGACGACCCCTGACCTCCCAAAAAGTATCAAGTCCGTCTTAGGCCACATCACCGAAAGAGGTCATTGTTTATTACGAAGCAAAAGCAAAACGGAACATAATATTGCCGCGTGCGCAGCTGGCCAGGTAGGCAGCGCGCCCGTGGTCTAACGGTTACCGTGCTTACCTTCGATGCAAATTGCCGAGGTTCGATCCCTGGTAACGGATACACTTTTTTATTGTTTCTATAATGTCGCGTTCTGGTAAGTTCTAGAACCCTGTTGCTTATTCGAGGTTAGCTGATTCTATGCCGATTGTTCCAGAAGCCCATGTGTGTACCTAAGGGGCTCCGCTTGGCGAGCCGCAGTCAGTCTCGATCCTGCTGTTTCACCGACATCGACGCCTGCGACGCTAACCTTCTATTTTGTTCACCCGATTAAACGTTTAGTTTCTAAAGTTATTCACCGCCTCATCAGTTTTCATTCTTTTGGATGCAAAGACAAAACACTATTTACAAAAACAAGAAACGATCTGACCAGAAACCATGATGTTCCATAAAACAGCGTTCTATACTAAACGGCTTCGATGAAATTGGGTTCAAATAAATGGCGTTGAAATAAATATCTTTGATGGAACAGAGTTCGATAAAATATCGAGAGCTGCGAAGAAATAATGGTAGATCGGTTTGTAAAGGTGAGCTTTTCTTCGCATGTATCAAAAGTGTGGTGAGCTCTTCTCCGCATCCGCCGGATTTCTGTGAGCTTTTTTCCGCCGGAGAACAGCGCAACACCGAGAAGATCACGGGAGAAAAGCTCACCGCAAAACTGACAGATGCTGAGATAAATCCATGCAAGTATTATACGATCAAGCTTTTAAATTTAGTATTTGCGGCTCTACTCTGGGGGCCCCGTGGGGAACACAAAAGGAGATATATACAAAATTTGTATATTACAGACACCAATAGAAACGAAGAAGCAGAGGTCCACAGTTATGCAGGATAGGAACAATTAACAAAGTGATAGACACGTATTTTTTTCTATCAAGACATTGCCTCAACGTTGAGTTCTATAACGAAGAGACCTCGTCATTGCACCCGACGACCACAGAGAGCCCCCAAATTGTGTCAGGACCCATCCGCACCAAAAATCATAGGTTGCTACAAAAAAAAAAAAAATACGGAAAAGATTGTTGCTATTATTCATGTACCAAAAGAATGCCATTTCCGAAAACGAAAATCGTAGGTGAGTTTCCACCGCATTCATCAAGAGGCCGGTGAGCTTTTCTCCGCGTCGGTCGGTTTTGTGGTGAGATTTTCTTCTATTAGCTTTTTTCCGAGATTCGCGACTTTGGCATTGACCTGCACCTTTTTTCTTTTTATATCGGAACCGCAAAAAGATCGCACATGCCTGAAAGACGATGCCGGTTTTCAGTCATCATATTTTCACAAAGCGAGGCATCTGAGGTTCTGTTGCGCACTAGAAGATCAACCGCACCTGGGACCGGACATTTCACCGAACGCCGTTTCATTGAATGCATCATAAGTTTCTGCCAATAATATTTGAAAATGTATTCTTTCTTTGAAACCATTGAATCTTGCAAACCAAGAAGTAATTTCTCATTGTCCTCTCGTACGACAGACGCTTAGATGGCACGACGGAGGACATGCCTGGAGTTGTAACCAAGCGGATGGATTCGGGGTTTCCACCACCTCCCTTCTCCACCAACCCCGATTAAATATATATATATATATATATTATATTAGTTAGCAACGTTTTTGTTTGTTTTTTCCGCTATTAGGATTTTTTGTTTAAAAATACCGGCCAATTGTTGCAATTGAAAGTTTCGGTACGGGACGACCACTTTTTCGATGAAACGGCGTTCGATTAAATGTCCTGAACCCCTACGCGTCTCTCGAGTTTTTTCTTTTTCTTTCTTGTGTTTTTTTTATTATTATTGCTTTGCTCGACGACAACTCAGGCGCAGATTTGGAGCCCCCCCCCCCCCTTTTTTTTGTTTTTCTCCCTAAAGACAAACCGGCAAAACACAAAGAAGGTCCAGACTCCTCGGAACGCAATACAACGACGCCTACCCCAGCCACAAGCGAGTGGACCCCCTCTAATTAACTTTGAGAGTAGCGTTATCCGTAAGGACAGAACGAGCGCAAAACGAGAAGAGGCGGACAACCGTCCTTTCTCGTTTTCTTCCTCAAGTTTAATTAGTGTTATCCCCAGAAACCGAAACTCAGCTAATTAGGGTTTCTGGCCCGATACAAGCCAGAAACCGAAACTCAGCTAATATTTGCTGAAAATCGGACTATATCTGTCGGTGCATCGATCTCATGTTTTTAAACTGGAATTGGTCATATTATGCGAGAAAAAATAAACACTCCGGAGGTGACCGCGGTACATGGCTCATAGCTTTACTGATACTCAAACATTCCACTTTATCTCAGTTTTGCTTGACATAAAATTGGCTAAATAAAGTTATTTACTTGTGATCTCGTAAGAAAGACAATCACATGACCCAAAAAGCGCCCAGCGCCCCTTGACGCTGTTACTTGGTGCCTCAGCGTTTACCTATTTGAGTGATTTGCGGAGGCGGTGTCTCGTCCGGGCGAACAAAACAAAACAACAACAAATGAGGTTCTCGATAAAAGATGCCGGGGCCTTAGTGGCAGTTCAGCTTTGTGAAGTGATTAATCGGAACATGTAATTAAAAAAGTTAGTTAAAACTTTTTTTTTCATAGCTTTCTGACAAAGGAACTACGCTTTGATCAGTACGTATATAAGCCGCAACACTATCTAAACTTGTGGTAATTGATTTTTTGACATTTGACAACATATAGTTCTGCTTCCGTGCAATTTAGAAATCGTACACCTATTTAGAAATCAGGGTGACCGTTGAAATAAAACGAAATCCGGTGCTCTGGAAAAAAAGAAAAAAAAGCTGGGACTCTAATGGCTGTTGATTGCATCGCGAAATGGTTAATTTCGTATCTTTTTTCTCACAAGGAGATCAGACACTTTTTAGAGTGAGTAGCTTTATTTTTCAAAGCACTGCTTCGCTGGAATGAAAAGTAGGCTCTTCGCAACATTTTAATTTATGACACAACACCACGAAAGAAATGTATGGCATATTTCGCTCTTGTACTGACGATATCAACAATCTACATGCAATTTGGAAATCGTATCGTGCGAAAAATCTCGGAACCCGAAAAACCGATCCAAATCTTTTTCCGAAGTAAAACCGGGCAGCGAAATGAGGC